>PITA01020742.1:0-34223 GCA_004023965.1 Spilogale gracilis | reverse complement strand
TTGTGGTCAGAGAATATGCTGGGAATAATTTCAATCTTCTGGTATCGGTTGAGCCCTGATTTGTGACCTAGTATGTGGTCTATTCTGGAGAAAGTTCCATGTGCACTCAAGAAGAATGAGTATTCTGCTGTTTTAGGGTGAAATGTTCTGAATATATCTATGAGATCCAGCTGGTCCAATGTGTCATTCAAGGCTCTTGATTCTTTGTTGATTTTCTGTTTAGATGATCTGTCCATTGCCGAGAGTGGTGTGTTAAGATCTCCTACAATTTATGTATTTGCATCAATATGTTTCTTTATTTTGTTTAACAGTTGGCTTATGTAGTTGGCTGCTCCCATGTCAGGGGCATAAATATTTACAATTGTTAGATCTTCTGATGTATAGACCCTTTAAGAATGATGTAGTGTCCTTCTGTGTCTCTGACTACAGTCTGTAGATTAAAATCCAATTTGTCTGATATGAGAATCACTACCCCGGCTTTCTTTTGGGATCTATTGGCATGAAAGATGGTCCTCCATCCCCTCACTTTCAATCTGGAAATGTCTTTAGATTCAAGATGAGTCTCTTGTAAACAGCATATGGATGGGTCCTGTCATTTTATCCAGTCTGCAACCCTGTGCCTTTTTTTGGAGCATTTAGGCGAATCACATTGAGAGTGATTATTGATAGATACATTTGTATTGACATCATGTTGCCTGTGAAGTTCATGTTTCTATAGATTACCTCTGTAAATTTCTGTTCTGTGTCACTCTTGGGTTCGTTTCTCTTTTATAAAACCCCTATTAGTATTTCTTGTAGTGCTGGCTTGGTGGTTGCATAATCTTTTAGACTTTGGTGGTCCTGGAAGCTTTTTATTTCTCCTTCCATTCTGAAAGCAAACCTTGCTGGATACATTATTCTTGGTTGCATACTTTTGTCATGTAATTTCCTGAATATGTCTTGCCAGCCCTTTCTGGCTTGCCAGATTTCTGTGGAAAGGTCTGATGTTATTCTGATGGTCCTCCCTCTATAGGTAAGGAATCACTTTCCCCTAGCTGCCCTTAAGACATATTCTTTGGGTTTTTGATTCACAAATTTTACAATTATGTCCCTGGAGGTTTTTCTGAGGTTTTTCTGTTAGAAGTCCTAACAACAGCAATCAGACAACAGAAAGAAATAAAAGGTATCTAGCTTGGCAAAGAAGAAGTCAAACTCTCTCTCTTTGCAGATGACATGATACTCTGTGTGGAAAACCCAAAAGACTCCACCCCAAACTACTAGAACTCATACAATAATTCGGTAATGTGGCAGGATACAAAATCAATGCACAGAAATCAGTTGCATTCTTATACACTAACAATGAAAAAATAGAAAGGGAAATCAGAGAATCGATTCCATTTACTATAGCATCAAAAACCATAAGATACTTAGGAATAAACCTAACCAAAGAAGTCAAGGATCTGTACTCGAGGAACTATAGAACACTCATGAAAGAAATTGAAGAAGACACAAAAAGATGGAAGACCATTCCATGCTCATGGATCGGAAGAATAAACATTGTCAAAATGTCTATATGCCCAGAGCAATCTATACTTTCAATGCCATTTGGATCAAAATTCCACCAACATTCTTCAAAGCGTCGTAACAAACACTCCTAAAATTTATATGGAACCAAAAAAGACCCCGAATCACTAAGGAATTGCTGAAGAAGAAAAGGAAAGCTGGGGGCATCTCATTACCTGACTTCAGGCTTTATTACAAATCTGTGATTACCAAGACAGCATGGTACTGGCACAAAAACAGAGAAATAGACCAATGGAACAGAGTAGAGAGTCCAGATATGGGCAAATCATCTTTGACAAAGCAGGAAAAAATATCCAGTGGAAAAAAGACAGTCTCTTCAATACATGGTGCTGGGAAAATTGGACAGCTACATATAGAAGAATGAAATTAGACCATTCTCTTACACCACACACAAAGACAAACTCGAAATGGATGAAAGACCTCAACATGAGGCAGGAATTCATCAAAATCCTGGAAGAGAACATAGGCAGTAACCTCTGACATCGGCCACAGCAACTTCTTTCAAGAAACCTCTCCAAAGGCAAAGGAGACAAAAGCGAAAATGAACTTCTGGGACTTCATCAAAATAAAAAGATTCTGTATAGCAAAGGAAACAGTCAACAAAACAAAGAAGCAACCCACAGAATGGGAGAAGATATTTGCAAATGACACTACAGACAAAGGGCTGGTATCCAAGATCTATAAAGAACTACTCAAACTTAACATCCAAAAAGAAGAGGAACACATCAAAAAATGGGCAAGAGACATGAAGAGGCACTTCTCCATAGAAGATATACAAATGGCTAACAGACACATGAAAAAATGTTCAGCATCACTAGCTATCAGGGAAATTCAAATCAAAACCACACTGAGATACAACCTTACACCAGTCAGAATGGCCAAAATTAACAAGTCAGGAAACAACAAGTGTTAGAGAGGCTGTGGAGAAAGGGGAACTCTCTTACACTGTTGGTGGAAATGTAAACTGGTGCAGCCACTTTAGAAACAGTGTGGAGATTCCTTAAAAAATTAAAAATAGAGCTACCTTATGACCCTGCAATTGCACTACTGGGTATTTAACCCAAAGATACAGATGTAGTGAAAAGAAGGGTCATATGTACCCCAATGTTCATTGCAGCAATGGCCACAATCGCCAAACTGTGGAAAGAGCCAAGGTACCCTTCAACAGATGAATGGATAAAGATGTGGTACATATATACAATGGAATACTACGCCTCCATCAGAAAGGATGAATATCCAACTTTTGTCGCAACATGAACTGGATTGGAAGAGATTATGCTGAGTGAAATAAGTCAAGTAGAGAAAGTCAAGTATCACATGGTTTCACTTACTTGCAGTGCCTAAGTGGTAATGTAGAGGACAGTAGGAGAAGGAAAGGAAATGGGAAGTAGGGTAATCCAGGGAGAGAAACGAAATAAGAGAGACTTTGGACACAGAAACAAACTGAGGGACTTGGAGGGAGGGGGCTGGGGGAATGGGAGAGCCTGGTGGTGGGTACTAAGGGTACCTATTGCATAGAGCACTGGGTGTGGGGAATGGGGAATGAATCTTGGAACAATGGAAAAAATTAAATAACAATAAAAAAACAAAAAACAAAAACAAAAACAAAAACAAAGAAAATTTATTGAATTGTTGTCCGTGATTTTAAATAAATCAACTCCTAAACAAACTATTAGTGGGAAGTAGGCAATATAGCACACTGAAATCAGATTGCCTGCTTTAAACCCTTGTCTTACCATCTACTACTAGCTGTGTGATTTTGAAAAGTACTTTGTATGGTTTTTGTGGGGATTAAATGAGAGACTATATGGAAAGTACTAATAAAAATGAACCAATATCCAATTAGAAGACATTATGGGAGAGAAAACCTCATTTATGATAGTTAAAAAGATTAAATACGCCTAAAAATAAACTCAACAAGAAATGTATATAACATATATGAGTCAAATGTTAAAATTCTCCTGAAAGACACAAAAGTAGATTTGAACAAAAGGAAAGACACTTCATTCTTAGAAATGATAACTTAATGTCCTAAAGCAGACAGTGGTCCCTAATTTATAAATTATGTTATACCCCAATAAAATCGCCAACAACCTTTATATAAGTTTATGCTAAAAGTCATAAAGAAAACAAATGTGCAAAAATGACCAGGAAAAAAATAAAAATAAACTACAGGAGAGTGACTAGTTCTATCAGATATTCAAACATACTATAAAGCCTCTATAATTAAAACAGTATGGCATTGTCACATGAATAAACAGATACATCAGTGAAACATAATACAAAGGCCAGAGATATCCCCAACTAGATATGCGAATTTAACATATTATAAATGTGGCTTTTTGAATCAGAGGGACAAAAATGGACTTTTAAATAATCAGTATTTTGGCCAATGGGTAGCCATTTGGAAAAAAACACAAAATTACACACCTTTCACAGGACTCAATTCCAAATGCATTAGAGAGCTAAATGTGAAAACTGAAGAAGGTATTAGAAGAAAGCATGGATGAATTGTTCTTTAATGTTGGGGTAAAAAAGATTTTGTGACTAAAACTCAGAAATAATAAAAGATTGATAAATCTTAATACATAAAAATAAAAAACTGTTCCATGACAAAAACAGCATATAGTGAAGATAGAACTGATAACGAGTGAGAAACTATTTACAATACATACCAGAGACCAAAGGTTAATATCCCTAATACATAAAAACAAAACAAAAAACTCTTAAAACTGAGCAAAAGACTAAAAGCGTATAATCAGAAAATCCACAAATACATATTTTATAAAATGCTCCTTAAACACATGAAAAGATATTCACATTCAGAGTAATACAAATTAACACAACACAGAGGTACTACTTACCAGCTATAAAATTAGCAAAAATTGAGAACAACTCAGGCTTTAGGAAAACTGGCATGCTCATAAATTGCTGGAGAGAATGCAAATTGGTACAAATCTGCAGAAAAATTTGGCAATAAGAAAGCTACATATGCCCTTATTTTTTTAATTGAAATATAATTAACATACATTGTGATAGGTGTACAACCTATTATTTCAACAATTCTACACTTTAGTCAATGCTCACCATAAGTAAACATATGCATTTACCTTTTGACCTAACAATCTCACTTCTAAGAATTTATCCTAAGATACATTTTAAACAATATGAAAATACATGTATATAACATTATTCACTGCAGTATTTCTTATAACGGCAAAATATTGTAAAGCAATCTAAATATCCAGCCATGGAAGAATGGCTGAATACATTATGTTACATTCAAAGAATGGGGTATGATGCAATACTATGAGAAATAGCTCTAGGAACTTACAAGGAGTATTTTCTACTATATTCTGTCCAGTAAAAGACATAAGTTGCTACAGAAGTATTTACAGTAATGTAAGCTTTTTATTAAAAAATAGAAAAAAAGTAAAAGGAGCTCTATTAAGTATACATGTATCTATTTGTACAGCATGAAATATAAGAATAAACTGGAAACTAATGGGAAACAGGCTATGGGTAAGAATGTGGTGAAAGAGTGTGCCTGGATGGCTCAGTGGGTTAAAGCCTCTGCCTTTGGCTCAGGTCAAGATCTCAGTGTCCTGAGATCAAGGCCCACATTGCGCTCTCTGCTCATCAGGGAGCCTGCTTCTTCCTCTCTCTCTGCCTGCCTCTGCCTACTTGTGATCTCTCTCCCTGTCAAGTGAATAAATAAAACCTTAAAAAAAAAAAGTTTTAAAAGAATGCGGTGAAGAAGGGAGAGGAGACAGGGAGGATGGCCACTTCTCTAAGGATTCCTTGCCAATAGTTTTGAGTTTTAGAATTACATTAACATTTCACATACTCCGAAATAAAATAAAATTAACTACAATGTTGGTGGAATCTAAAATCAATGGCAGGGGTGCCCAGGTGGCACAGTCAGTTGAGTGACTGACTCTTGGTTGCAGCCCAGGTCATGATCTTAGGGTTGTGAGACTGAGCCTGGTGAAGGGCTCTATGCTCATTGCAGGGTCAGCTTGAGATTCTCTCTCTCCCTCTCCCTCTGCCTCTCCCCTGCCTTGTTTGCTCTGTCTCTTCTCTCTTGAAAATAAATCAACATATTTTTAATTTAAAAAGAGATCAACTACAAACAGTAACAAAGGAACTTATTACAAATGAGTAAGATCACCATATGGAAGGGGGTGAGGAAGAACTAATCTAAGTAACTTTGGAAAGTCATATTTTGACTTTGTAAGGCAAGGCTAAGGAAAGAAGGACTTTTATACAAATACTATACTCTACTTAGTGAACTGTTTTTCACAGAAGATGGGTTAGCAAATTTGAAATTATATCATGTGTATTTTAGAATTGAGAAAATAAGTAAATATATTCCTAGATAATGAGAGCCCGATTTTTCACCTCTTCAAGAAAGAAGTTATACATAGAGAGGTTCTCTATACATAGAGACTAGGATGCATGCTTTGGTGGTGGAAGACAGAAATGATGGGTTTTCATTTTTATGCAGATAGAGAAACATAAAAATAGATAAATATATGTGAATGTAGGAATACATGTATTTTCTAGCTCTAGTCTCTGAAAAGGCCTAGAAGCAATGACATTGCCATAGCAGTAAGTACACCTCGCTTCCACATCTTGGTCTCAAACACGATTCGCTAAGACAACAAATCAAGACCTCTTGGAGAAATGGCTAGGGTTAAGCCTGTGTCTGGGAAAGTACAAGATGAACCTAGAATCTCTTGTGGTTTCAGAAAGTAAGGAAGCATTTGAAAATTAACATGAGCAAGGTGAAGAGACACAGAAGCCAAGCTGAAGGAGCACCCAAAACCAAATCTGAGACAATGTGCGCAAAAAAATGATTATAGTAATGGATTATAAACTTATATGATGAAAAATGTCCGTAAGTCCACAGTGAAATCAATGAGTGAATGAATGAATGAATGAATGAATGAATGGAGAACAGAAGGTTCGTACAGTAGAATTCCAACTTAAAAATGAGGAAGAGGGACGCCTGGGTGGGTCAGTCAGTTAAGCATCCTCTTTCATTATGAAATGTCCCTCAGTTTGAGTTTTCCAGTAATTGTTCATTATATCCAAATTTTGTACATGTGGCAAGAATGCTACAGTAGCCATGTGTTCTTCTTATGAATCTAGAGGCACACAATTTTGATATGTCTCATTATTGGTAATGTAAACTTTGATCGCTTAAGATGGTGTCTACAAGGTCTCTGTGGTATTTTCCTTAAGATATGGTTTTATTTCCATCATTTCTTCCTCTTTCTTATTTTTTATTTATTTACTTTTTAAAAGATTTTATTTGTCAGAGAGAGAGAGTGAGAAAGAACGTGAGCACACAAGCAGGGGGAGTAGCAGGCAGAGGGAGAAGGAGATGTGGAACTCGATTCCATGACCCTGAGATCATGACCGGAGATGAAATCAAGCACTGGTTGCTCAACCAACTGAGCCATCCAGGTGCTGAAATGAAAACATTTAAAACAGAGTCTCGAAAGTGTTGGAAAGTGAGAAAGTGCTCAGAGATCAGCAGGTATTACTGAGTTTGGCAGTCTTTCTAATTTATAAAAGCCAAAATTCCAAGATATAAGTCTTCACAGTGACCTTCCTTTAATTAAGCTCTTTTCAAAGGGAGTACTGCAAATCGCCTGTGAACCGTATGCAACAGGATCACCTTGGATTTATTTTCCAAATGCAGATTTCAGAGCCATGCCAGACTACCTGATTTAGAATGGGGTTCTTTGCACAGTAAGAACTTTATGACTTCCTTCACATACCAAAAATATTTTATTTGTCCTTACCTTTAAGTCACAGCTTAGTTGGATGTAAAAATTTAAGCAATATTTTCCCCTCAATACAATTTAGTGTTGCTAGAGAGGAGTCTAATGTCAGTCTAAATTTTATTTTTCTTAAGGGATCTTTCTTCTCTCAAGAAGCGTATGGGAGTTTCTGTCTTGATGTTCTTAAATTTCACTAGAGAGTTTCATGTTACAGGTTTTTCAGTAGCTATTTTGTTCTTGACTCTGTCCTTTTATCTGAGAGTTTATATCATTCTGGAAGATGAATTTTTTTCCCAAATATTTCCTCCCCCTTGTTTATTTTTATCTCCACCCTTTTAATGTGGGTGTTAACATGTCTCCTTCCTTCCTCTTTATTATTTTCTGAGGACTTTGAGAGAGCTCTTTGTCCATTATATCCTAGCCCAGAAATTTATTTTTCAGCTCTCTAAGTCCTGGTATTCATCTAATCCAATGAATTATTTCAACAATCACATATTTTTAATACCTAGTATCTCCAATTGGATTCCAGAATTTTTATGTCTCTTAGGAAATTATTATGCCTATATGCTCTAGTTTTTTCTTATCATTTACTCTACTAATTCTGCTATCAGTTATTCTTTTTTTTTTTCTTAAAGATTTTATTTATTTTTTGACAGAGAGAAAGAGACAGTGAAAGAAAGAACAGAAGCACGGGGAGAGAAAGAGGGAGAAGCAGCCTCCCACTGAGCACAGATACTGATGTGGGGCTCGATCCCAGGACCCTGGGATCATGACCTGAGCTGAAGGCAGATGCTTAACTGACGGAGCCACCCATGTGTCATCTGTTTTTCATAGTGTTTTAAGTCCTCAGAGGTCATGTTAATTTTCTCTGTGAGTTCATATATCATTGCCTTGACATTGTTGACCATTGTACCTAGTAGCTTTGAAATCCTTGAGTCTCAAAGTGTTGTCTAAAGACATGACCAGCAGCATTAGCAACATCTAGGAGCATATTAGAAAGACAATATTTCAGGGCATTCCCAACATATTAATCAGAATCTACATTTAATAAGATGAGTCAGGTGATTTATTTGCACTCTACAGTTTGGAGGACACTAGTGTATGCCCTGGCTCATGTTCCTCCGAGTGAGCTTGAGGAGGGGTGCCTGGTGGAGGACTAGGTTCTTCCACAATCTGAGTTTAATCATCCCTCTGTCCCTTTCTCTCTCCCAGAACAATTCTTCCTTGCCCCCAGGGTACCACCAGACTTGTCTTTCTCATTGTTTCTATTCAGGGACAAATACTGTCTGATATAAATGGCTAGCCCACAGGCTCCTGGGTGGTTCAGTCAGTTAAGTGTCTGCCTTTGGCTCAGGTCATGATCCCAGAGTCCTGGGATTGAGTCCTGCTTCAGGCTCTCTGCAGAGCAAGGAGTATACTTCTCCCTCTTCTGCTCCCCTTGCTTGTACTCTCTCTGTCAAATTAATAAAATCTTAAATAAATTAAAAGATTAGGCTAAATAAACAGCCCAATAAGTAAGAGAGAGAGAGAAGCGAATATTTGGTACCAGCCATATTGCTTGTCTCCACCCCATAGGAAGCCCTACTCTGTTCTGACTTTCATGGCCAACTCCAGCTGCTGCTTTCCTCTTCCTCAAAGGAACAGCAAGCCCTGTGGAGAACAGAGACATAACTAGAACACTCACAACTGCCCTTCTGGGGGACACTTCTCTCTACAGTAGAACTAAACCATCCGCTTTGGTCCTCTGTGTTTCTTGTGGTTTGGTGTAAGTATGGTAAACTGCCTTCTGAAATCCATCAAACTCCTCATCATCTTGGGGCCACTCTCAGACATCTCAGCGCTCTTTGTACTGTGGAAAAGGAGCCAGCAACCAAGGCAAATTCACCTACTTTTCTAGAATCAGACTCAGGTAATTTTCAGGTAAACTAAAATTTGAGAACTACCACTCTAACCTTTGTGTTTTTCTTCTTTTCATTATATACAGAGAACTTCACATTTGTGTCATTAGTAAACTTTTTTCAAAGAATGGTGATATTTCAGTTAATTTTTGAGGTTAGAATTCTTTGCATTTGGGCTGAGCTAAAATGCAGAGGGGCCAAATTAATCTAAAGAAGTTGGTTCTTATAAGGGTCTAAGATATGTATCTGTAGATTCCATAGATGAATTAATTATTTTGGAAATAATCAATAAAGACAATTACTAGGATGGAAGGAATGGTTGATATTCTAAACCAGTTTAGATGTATTCTAAACCTCTGTAGCTAAAAAGTACTGTGCAGATAAAGCACTTATTTTTAATTTTGCACACCCTGATACTTTTTCTAACTAGCTGAATTTAGGAAATTCTCTAGGAATCAGTTAAGTACCCAAGGGACTAAGTCCCCAATAATACACAGAGAGTCAGCTATTAACAAATGAGAACAGAGAATAAAACTCTTAGCATGGTGGTTCATCCTCAATGGTAAGTTTTCTTTTCTCTTTCCTTTTTCCCTCCCTGTCTCCATTCCTTTCTCTTCCCTTTCAGTTTCCCTCCTTCTTTTGAGGCTCTGCTAAGTAATTTTGATATATTTTGTCCAATAATACAGAAAACAGTGGTTAACTGAAAGATCAGTGTTGTGCATGCAACCAGAAAGGAGACATAATTTTAATGTTCACTTGCCCACGCTGAACTTTATCTAAGCCTTGTGCTTCCAGAAACAAATTCTTTTTTGTGGTCCACAAAATGGCCAAGTATAGCAAACCACCTGCTATGTCATATTGGAAGATAGTATTCACTCCTATCTTTCCACCATGACTTGGATAACACCCACCTCCAACCTTCTCAGGATTCTCGTTAAGACTTGGATGACTCCCTTGTCCACCTGCCTCATTTAAGCTACAAGTCCCCTTCCTTATAGATTTTCCTCATTTATGAACATCCACATTCTCCTAATTACAAGCTCTGAATAAAATTATTGCTTTGAGTAATCTGGTACATTTTTGTTCCTTTAAATGTCCTACAACACTACTTTAAAACTGTGTATTTTTCATTATATACTTTCCATCCATACAGCCCTCTCTATGGGGGACAAGTTAGTTTCAGAGAATGGCTAGCTACATACGCAAATGCTTGGAAGTTTTAATTCCCAGACACCTTCAACTCTTTCTCTACCAGTGTGCCTTTTATTAATAAGGAGAATTTTTTTGTTATTGTTTTTTGGGGTTTTTTTGTAAGGTAACAACTCCAATACTGATCTTTATTCTCCATTACATAGTTCACTCTGACATCATATAAAGGTTAGAGAACTTAGCAACAGGAAAATATTCATTTTTCCAGACAGACTTTCAGTTGTCAATGAATGGGATGCTATAAACAATTGTGTTTTCCTTTCTGCTTTGTCTAACCAGGAACTCAGAGATAAACATCATAATAAATTTTAGGTACTATATTTGCTTAGGATTTTTTTGAATTAATTTTTTATTTGCATGTAGGTGATACCCAATGTTACATTAGTTTCAGGTGTACAACAGTGATTACACAACTCTATATACTCTATATGCTGTGCTCACTGAAAGTATAGCTACCATCTGTCACCATCACACACAGCTACAATGCCATTGACTATATTCCTTATACTGTGCCTTTTATTCCTATGACTTATTTATCCCATAACTGGAGCCTGTAACAGTAAGAAGTATTTTTAATGTTGAATTTCTAATGTTATTTTTCCTGGTTGACAATTTAATTTCATTTATGCTACCAGAAATTCTCTAATATGTAGAACATACATTGCACAAAATTTAAACTCTGAGTGTATCATTTCCTCCAAACCAAAATGAAAATATTCTCTTCTAGCCATCTATGTTTTCTGTTTTTTTGTTTTTTTTTTTTTTGGTTTTTTTTTAGGAATAGTGATCTTGAATTCCTCCTAGGCTTTAACTAAGGTTGCATCTGTCTAATGTCAAGTCCAGACTTTTTGTCAAAGCGAACATTTTTCAAACATCAAGGGAAACACAAGCCTCTCTTGTTTGAAGAATTAGAGCTCTATAAAGGCTGCCATGTAAAACCGTCCAAACAGCCTAATCAGTTCAGGCTCTGGTGTCTGACCAGAATGTGCTTGTAATGTCAGGCTCTCTTTTTACTTTGAGTGTTGTTCCCTGTCATCACCTCCTGCACAGTCTCTGCCCTTCTAGTCTTATCTCTCGTAAGAGGTTAAGAAAAATTGGAGGGAGTTGCTGATCAGCCAGCAGGAACTGTCAAAGCATCAGTCATTCTGGCCTTCCTCCCAAGAAACAAAACAAATTATTCTCCCAGCAGCCTCCTCACAGCCCTCTGGGCTCGGGTCTAAAACTGTTTGAACTCTCCCATATGGCTCTCAACATGTGATTGTGTCATTCCATCAGGAAGCCACTCAAAGGGCATTTTCTCAGTTTGATTTATATTTTCCTTTTATCTCTAATATGCTCCCAGGAACACAAAGTCTTTCTTTGTCCTGCTTTGTCTACCCGGCTCGCCTACTTTCCTTGTTTTCTTATGTTCCACGGTCTGTTCATTTACAAGACTGAAGGGCAAGAAAAACACCCAACATTTGTTTGTTCTAGATTTGATATTGCCATATCAAGAGTTCTATTTTAATGTACATTTGAGTAATATGTATTTAAGTAAAGAAATTTCAAAAGATTTAAAGACTCTCCAATAAACAGTCAAATCTTTGGACATGAAAAAAGAAGAAATGGGTGTCTGGGTGGCTTAGTTAGTTAATTGTCTGACTCTGGGTTTTGGCTCAGGTCATGATCTCAGGGTCCTGGGATCAAGCCCCGTGTTGGGCTCTGTACTCAACACAGAGTCTTCTTGTCCATCTCCCTCCCACTTCACTCCTCCTTCCTCTCTAATAACTAAATTTTTAAAAATCTTAAGAAAAAAGCAGCATTTTCCTATAAATATCTTTAGCAAGAGGCCTTATTTCAATACTTGAAAGCCCTGGGGAGTAATGGCACGTGAAGCCTTGTCTCTGTGTTACTGTTTGTCTGGACCATTCACTAACAGTGAGTTGTCTATCTTATCTGAAAATATAGAATGCTGTAAACTGGTTGCTGCTGTTTAAGAATTTCGAATCCAGTCATGTTGGCAAATGAGCAGGACTTGAACACGGACCTTAGACAGAGAATGTAAATCTTAGAGTTTTATCCTCAAATGTTTAGGGATTAAATGCAGCAGTCATAGAGAATGAGGAAATTTTTATTATTGATGCACAAAAAGAAAAAAAAGTATGTGAAGAAAACAGATGAAAGACTTAATCAGAGAAGAGAATTGATTTATGCTCATTTTGTTTCTGATGTTCCAGCTCATGCTCATTTTCTTCCCACCAACATTCCAATGTTTAATGGATTCATCTTTAGAGTCAGACTAACTCTTCCACTTGGTATTTAGATTTCCTGAGAAAGACCCTTGATGACTTGTGAGAGACAATTTATCTTTGAGGGAGGGAGCTCACTTATTCCTTGCCGTTTTATTGGCTAATCCCAATTCAGAATGTCTCCAGATTTTCCCAAATAATCTACAAATATATTTTATGGTAATTAACTCTATTTAGTTGCACACGGACTCACAGCTCCCTTGGGTTCTACACTATCTTTTTAAGTGATGCTGAAATCCAGAAGGCAGTAAAACACAGTTGGTCCCGGGGACAGTGTAGGGAGAGATTCACCAAACATGTGGATCACGTCCTGGGCTGTAATGCTACTATACACACATGTATATATCACACACACACACACACACACGTAATCAACTATCACCATCCTTGTCTTATTCACTAGGAGATTTTCAGTTGAAACATAAGGTAAATGTCCTTTTACTTTCTCCCATAGGTACTGAAAGCTTTCAAGAGTACAAAAGGGATGAACATCAGTCTGTTCACATCATTAATTACACAAATCAAGTCTTTTAATCCTCTTCAAATTCTTAAGTAAAACCAATCATTCTACTTGCTATGCGTTTCTCATCCTTAGTCAGATTCACTTAACTGCTAAATTCAAAATGCACTGAAAGACTGAAGATGCTTCCACATACTTTACATTGGTTTATTAGTTCACTTGTGGGTGCTAGAATATTTACTATGCTCCCATCATGTACTAAGCTCGAGGAAATAAAAGTAGAAAATGTAAATGCTTTCATAAACCTTGTATTTTTGGCTGAAATAACCAGTTAAACTTGAAAATCTAGCAGGAGTATCCTTTGTTTGCCCTCAAAGAAGTCAACTTAAAAAATGTATTTTAAAAACTAATATCTACTAGGATACCTGAATGGTTCAATAAGAGGAGCTTGCAATGTTGGGTGTAGAGATTATGAGCAAACAAACTTAAAAAGTGTGCTATGTGCTAGGTACATAAGATACAAATATCAATAGGTCAGGGAAACAATCCTGCCTCTCACAATCCTTGGGTCTTTAATTATTCCTTAGTTGCATCTTAGTTGAGGATTTGTTCAGAGTATTGACACACAGAAGTCTTATTACCTTGAATTTTCCTCAGGAAGGTGCCATAGTAGAGTTCCACATACCATTGGTCCATAAGCCCACCAGAGACAATGCCTCTGCCCTCCAGTCCTAGTCTTCCAACAGGCTGCCATTTGAGGCTGAAAACAGATGAACTGTTTGGCTCTGTTATATACCACCTTTTCCCAAAGAACATCATTAAAAACTAGTGTCCTGGGGTACCTGGATGGCTCAGTCAGTTAAAATGTCTGCTTTCAGCTCAAGGCATGATCACAGGGTCCTGGGATCCACCCCCACCGGGGACATCAGACTCCCTGCTCAGCAGGGAATTTAATTCTCTTTCTGCCCCTCCCCTACCTCATGCTTACATGCATGTGCTCTCTTTCTTTCTCAAATAAATAAATATACAACTTTTAAAAAATTGTATCCCACTCAGCTTAGATGATGCTTCTGTGATGAGAGAATTGTATGAAGTGAGAACCCTTTGTGGAAAGAACTGATTCACATTTGCCAACACATTCATTCCAGGGAATGAGGTCCATGAGCAGAACATGGACCTATACTATTGAGGTTCTCAATCTCTCTCTCTCCCTGTCTCCCCCTGCCCTACTCTATGCCCATCAAAACTCTACAGATCATTTCAGAAAAGGTTAAATGAGACCCAAATAATTCTATCTATCTCAGCTATCTATAGTTCTTGGTACCAAATTACTATTGTTACTACCAAATCATTTGGCAAGTAAATATTTCTACAATGTTCCTGGTGTTTCCCCTACCCACTTGATCAGAGTATAGTGAACATACTTTAAACTTTTCTTTGTCAATATAAATTTTGAGCCAATTATGTTTGGTTATAACATAGGGATCTTCTAAATACACAAGACAAAATAGGTTCAGCAAAATGGCCTTATATAAATGTCTTCACTCTCCTTGATTATCAGTACTCATTTCCAATTGATCTCAACATGTCTATCTGCTTGTCTGTAATATCCTATCTCCCTCCTTTATAGTCTTCTGGGAAACCTGAGAGCTAAATTTGACAATATTTGTGTGAAATAAGATTAAATACACTTAAGCCAAGGCCTGAGAAATTTTTGTGATTAAAAGGCATTAAGATACAAACATGGTGAGCTTCCATTTAGGAGCTCTGAATATGTCTATCCTCGTATTTTTGGGTGAAATTGCTATATAACTAAAGTGAAACTGTAATGGACTGATTCAATTCAGATGTTTAAATCAATTTCAGGTAGAGATGTCCCACAACCCTCTTATGTCTACAGAACAAGGGATCCATTTTTTGATTCTCAGGAGATGTATACAGACTTATCTGCTTTTGTGAATATTAACTCAGAGAATAAGTGTAATTGGAAACCAAGGACTGATTAAACCCTCCTCGTCCTTTACTCAAAGTGTTTTCAATGTAGCTTGTAGCTACATAGCTTCATGAACAGAAATTAACTAAAGGCACTGGCTTCTGGAGAAGGGGAACATTTGTGTACCTATTTATTCAATAAAATATTTATTAGGTCATACGTATTTAGTACTGTTTTAGTTGACACTATGAAGATGGCAAGATAACATGTATACCTTCAAGAGACCAGCTCATGGCAGAAAAGCCAGGGCAAATTTCTTTTCATTGATGTAAGTCTGTACTTGGAGGTATTCCTACTATTCTTTTTTAGTTTTGATGTCATGATTTATAGGTTATTCCATCTGATCTCCAAAATAGCCACTGCCCCCCCTGCCCTGGGGCATGCCAGAGCTGGGGAACACTTTCATTCTAAACAGATAAAATACACACACACACACACACACACAAAAAAAAAAAAAAAAAAAAAAAAAAAAAAAAAAAACAGAAAATGAGGATAGCATCTCTATGGTCTAGAAATTAGACAGGAATACATAGCCATGAGCAGGAAAGAAGTTATGGTCTTGATGGACTTCGGGTCCAGAAGCAGGTAGAGGTCACTGGGGGAGTTTGGCCTCTATGAAGCGAAAGACTACCAGTGTTCCATGTGAAGGGACACTGGACCTGTGTCCTGGACAGGGTGAGTTAACCCTACATAAGAAAGGAGTACAAAAAAAGTCTGTTGCAAATATTTCCCTGGATCTATAACTTAATGAACATTTCAGCTTAGAAAGTAGGCATATATAGACATAGCTTGTAGAAGTAAATGAAACCACCTGCTAGGAAGGGAACAAGACCTATGATAGCTAACAGCACCTGGAGAGAAACCCCAATCTATCATTATCAGGCTAAGGAAAGGTCACAGTCCTCCATGTTCTGGGTGGTGTCAATCACATAGTTAAGTAGGGTGAGAAAGAATATCTCCCATTTCCATGAGACTGTAATCCAAAAGCTCAAAGATAAATATGTTATAAAAATAAAGATTTAAAAAAATAAAAAAATAAAAAAAAATAAAGATTTGATTCTGATGATATTACTTAAAGGTATCTGAAATATATTAAAATACATATGTTGAGAAATATTGAGATAAAGGAATAATATCTGTTAGGAAGAAAACAAAATTACTAAATAAGGAAATATGGATTAAGACAGGACAATGCTCAGTTGGCACAATCTAAGAGCAAACTAGGGAAGTGGATGAGGGGTATCATCAGAATGCACCATGTAGCTCACTAGTCTACTAGTGGATAAAGAGATGAGAGGAAGAAGCAGAGAGAACAAACTGAGACTTGTACAACTTCTAGAAAAGAAGAGAGAAAATGATGGAGAATCCATCTGCAGATCTAAGAGTTGAATGTTTTCCAAAACTGAAAATAGGTTATAGATCCTCAAGTTGAAAATATACTAAAATACCAAGAAAAATAACCTTAAGTTCTCACTGAGACCCATAATAACAAAGCTGTAGAATATCAAGAATAAAGAAAACACTACTAGAGAGACAGAGGGAAAAAAAAGTCAAATACACCCCAGCTAACTCTTTATCAGCAACAATAGCTGCCAGAACATAATGGAACCACAGCTTGAAAATGCTGGGGGAAAGTAACTGTCAGCATAAAATTTTATATCAGCTAAATAACTATACAAGAATGTGAGCAAATTAGGATATTTTCTGACATAAGAAGACAAAGAGTTTACCACGCACAGACCCTCACCGAAAGAACCAGCAACACATTCATTTGACAGGGAGAAAAAAAAAAAAAACTAAACAAAACAAAAAAACATAAGAAAAGTGTCAGCTCTAAGAAACAAGAAGAAAATAGGCTAAAACCACACTGAGAGACAATTTATTTGTTTTTTAAAATAAATTTACTGAGCATTCCAGTAGAAGACACTAGCTGCCTATGGCTATTTCTGTTTAAAATAAAATTAAATAAAATTAAAAATCATGTATGCATATTAGCCACATTTTAAGTGTTCAGTAGCCACATGTGACTAATGGTTACTATATTGGAAGATGTGGACATAGTACATTTCCAACATTTTAGAATGTTCTGTTAGATAGCACTAGTGATAATTTTATTTTACTTTATTTTATTTATTCATTTGACACAGAGAGAGAGAGGCAGAGAGGCAGGCAGAAAGGCAGGCAGAGAGGCAGGCAGAAAGAGAGGAGGAAGCAGGCTCCCGGCTGAGCAGAGAGCCTGATGTGGGCCTCGATCCCAGGACCCTGAGATCATGACCTGAGCTGAAGGCAGAGGCCTAACTCTCTGAGCCATCCAGGCACCCAGCACTAGTGATAATTTAGGTAACTCTGGAAAGCTATGTAATTTACAATATTAAAGTACCTAACATTATTAAAGTACCAAGAAAGAGTATAAGTGATAGACCACTGACTTTAAATCTGTCAGCTTGGGTTTTTTTTAATATAAAATCTTGCTTAATTAACAGCTTAATCAGTGTATAATTTCCCCAGTTCTTTATTTTGTGTGGCAATCAATAGATGGAACAACCCAGGTATTTTCATACACAAATCACCTCGTACTGGGCAAAGTCTTGTTAAGCTTACCATATCTGCATCAGTTATAAAATCTTTAAAGGCACATCTTGAAAAACACTAAATTTGGCCAGTCATTTTTTTGTTTGTTCATGTTAAAAGAACTCATGTGTGTTGGGACTACATACAACAAAACAAAAAGAAACAAAACATCAACAAAAAATCCTATTGACTTCAGATGTATTTAGGCTTCGTTTTTTAATAGGAAAAATACATAAGACCAAAGTATTCTTGTTTTAAAATCTCTCTATAGCTTCTATCATAAATTATGTTACAAACTTGGACAATCAGAGATGGAGCTGACTGACATTTTTAAGCATATTAACATTTTCAATTTTATAGAACTCCATTGGTTAATGTATTTGCTCACGTACCTGACTTAGTCATTTACATAATGTTGAGTTTCAGCTATATTCCCAGGCACTGTGCTAACCCCTGGGAACTTATTAATGAATAAGACACAGTCCTTGCCTTTAAGGAGTGTATTTTTTAGTGTAAGGAACAATCTTTAGATTCAATCATATGAAATAGCTGTATTTTTCATTGAAAATGGTTGAATATTGACAATTTTATATGTTTGATGTAGTGCATAGGTGATTTTAAATCAGACTAATAGCTCTGTTATAAAGATAAATAAATGCTTTTGCAAGGAGAGCATATATGGGGTCCCAGGTATCCAGGAGGGCTCACTGGAATAAATGAGGCTTGAGTGCAGATGTGTAGGGAGAGTGGAAGACAGGTAAAGAAGAAGTAGTGGTCTAGGTAGAGAAGTCAGCCTCTCAGCTCATACTGCTACAAATTAATCTGCTCTGAGCTGCATGTCAAGTTTGGAGATTCATCTACTAATGGTAAGCATTTAGGATACATAGAACAATGGTGAAGGTGTTTGTTTTTAAAGTTTCCATCTATTAACTGCATGAAATAAGGGTTAATAAATACAAGAAGGGAGGGGGGGAGCAGAGCTTAGTAGCCTCATGTCAGACCAACATGTGAATTTCAGGTTTACCACTTTTAGGCTTGTAACTTTGAGTAATTACTTAATCTTTGAGGCAAAGATAATTGGAACTCTCATAGCTTGTTAGTGGGAATATAAAATCATGTAGCCTCTACAAAAAAACAGAATGGAGGTTCCTCAAAAATTAAAAAAAGAACTACTGTATTATCCAGCAACACCACTTCTGGGTATTCATCCAAAATAGCTAAAGACAGGATTGAAGAGAGTTGTACTCCTATCTTTCTTGCAGTATTATTCACAATAGCCAAGTTGTGGGCACAACCTAAATTTCCACCAAAGGATGAATGAATAAATATGTTATATACATACCATGAACTATTATTCAGCCTTTAACAAGAAGGAAATTCTGCCATTTGCATCCCTGTGGATGAGCCTGGAGGACAGTATGCTGGGTGAAATAAACCAGTCACAGAAGCACAAATACTATTCCACTTATATGAAGTAGACAAAATAGCCAAGCTCCTAGAACCAGATTGCCAGGTGATTTCCAGGGGCAAAGTGGAAAAGGAAATGGAGAGTTCTGTTCAACTGGTATAGAGTTTCACTAGGGAAGATAAGTAAATTCTAGAGATCTGCTGTACAACACTGTGCCTATAGTTAACAATATTGCATTATGTACTTTAAAATTTGATAAGCTCTTATGTTCAACTTTAAAAAGGCAAAGATAATAGAAAAGGTATTAATGGGATGATTAAAAACAAATGATACATGCAAAACCATTAGAACCTTGACTAACACAACCAATAGATCTTCAATACACGATGGTCATTTAGTAACATTCTAAAGGTACTTACTCTTAAGAGGAAGAGACGTATCAATCAACAACCATGATATTTGGCCTCACCACTTTCAGAAACAAAAAGTTTGTGAAACATAACTAAGGAAATGGGAAATAAAATATATCCAAGTACAACTAAAAATGATGAATGGAGTTTAAAGTATACTTTTTAAAAAACTTTTCCTTAAAACTTTGAGTTTTCAAGTTTTAAGAAATCTGAAGTTATAAATGGTTACACATTGAAATGTCTTCCACCTTCATTCCCCTACTGACTAAGCTTCACCCCTCATGATCCCCCAGAGCAAGTAACCATTATTAACACTTTGTCTTTTCAGGAATGTTTTAAATAATAAAGTAAATATAAAATATGACTATTTCTTATATTTTGCATAAATGGTAGGATGCTATACACAGTTCTACATCTTTTTCCCAGCTAATATATATTAGATATATTGTATACCTGGGTATTTCCAACATATGAATGTAATGTAATTTATCAGGTTGAATATGAAATTGCTGATAATTATTTTAACAACAGTTTTGTATAAGTCACCATGTACTTAATTCTCTAATGAAGGACATTTTACATTTCATAAGTAAAGTTTTACCAGAACTCAGACCCATCTGTTCCTTATGTGTTATCCGTCCTGCTTTGTGCCACAGAGCTGAGTAGTTGCAAGACCACATGGCCTGGAAAGTCCACTTTACCCTCTGGATAAAAACTTAAACCTTGGGGTGCCTGGGTGGCTTAGTCCATGAAGCATCTGCCTTCAGCTTTTGTTTTCTCTCAAATAAATAAGATCTTAAAATATCAACAATTTATTACAATTTTATTGTAAATCACTTGTTTTCTATTTGAATAACCTGATGACACTGTATAAAACTGGCCTTATAGAACTGTAAACTGTAAACAGCTCTAAGTTCCCTTTTCATATATTTACATAGAAACTTGGAATTGAAATGAAAAAGTAATTTAGGACAAGAGTCTTTGATGCCTGTGATTTGACTTTGGGTACAGTCTTCTTAGATACTTCTTAAGTAACTGAAGGACATAGGTTTTCAGCAGATTTGTGTATTCTCGTTCTCATGGTCAGAAATATGACTATTTCTCCTACAGTAGAGAGTAAATACCAAAAATATTTTGTGCATATTACATTTTCTTCATCCACTTTGTGTAAGATGAAAATTCTGTACTGAATTTTTATTTAACATACACTTCCTCTTTTATAGTTCACTGTTACTGAACAGTTTTCCGGGGGGGTGGGGGGGTGGGGGGCTGGATTAAGTTTTACTGTCATTAACAAATGGTTTTAGATTCACACCATGTGAAGTGACCAAACAACAGAGCAATCCATTTAGAATATTGTTCTCTCCCTGGGATGACTGTTTTGCTTCTCTTTCACATACATATTTCACACCTTCTAGTTAATTTCCCTGGTTTCTCATCTAACCCGCTCCTGAGCAGCCTTACCACTCATGCGTCTGCCAGCCACGTGCACAAAGGGTTAGATCCCAAAGTGTCGGCTGGGGCAGTGGTTTCCAATACCTCCACAGAGACGGAGACTCTAGCTGCTCTTCTTCTAACTTTCTCTGTCTTACTGGCGGCCAGTCAGCATGTCCGGAAGGACCGTCCTGGACAGGAAGGTGCTCATTACTTTGGGCCTGAAAGAACTTGAAAAATACATGATTGTATGTTTTAGCGAGAGTTATGGTCACTGGATCGCAGCTAATGTCTTGATTCTCCTCTAAACGTGCCCCAAGGATGGACTTCACAGAGCTGCCACGAGGATCCTGACACTGTTTGCTGATGCACACTGACGGCTCCAGCGTCTATTTGCTCCAACTCACCCTGTGGGCTGGGAGGAGACAGGAAGCTGGAGCCACGGGTGCTACAGCTCAAAGCTCCATGGTCGCTTCACTGCCTGCAGTCTGAGTAACTATACATCCCTTGGAGAATGTGGCTCAAGTGAGGGAATTCTTTTATCCAGTCACCAAATTTATCCTGACAATTGAGAAAAGAGGAGTGAAGAAAACAGAGGTTGAAAAAGCTAATGCAGGGAGTGATCAGAGTAGGATGGATAAGGCTTTGCTTTTTTCCATGCTGGGAAAGGTATCTGCAGTCATAGCAAGCTCAAAGGAGTACCGAACTATCCTTATATTCACAATTATTTAAAGCACTGAGCTGGACAAATAAAATATCTATACTGGTGAAATTCTACTTAGGGGCCATAAGTCGGTGACCTGTGAATTCAACCCTTTTCTCTATAAATGAAGAAACAGAAGCCAGTAAAATTTCAGTGACATATGTAAGGGACATGGTTAATTGGGATCAGATCAGGTAGGATCCGAAGTTGCCTATTCATCCTATAACTGCCTGCAAATGTAATGCCAACTTCTTTTAACAGTCGTGCATAGCCCTGACATTCATAAATGATTCCAAATATTTTTTTAATGCATTTAGACTTGCTGAAGGGAGCCTCTCTTGGAGTAATGTGTTTGATAAATTAATCCCTCTTCTTAAAATACTGCATTAATCCTGAATTGGCAAGAAACCCGTAGCCCCTCCATAGCAGTACATCACTCCAATGTTTAAAAGAAAGGCCATATGGGTTTTTTCAAATGCATCTCAATCCCATTCTTGCAAACATGGCCCTTCTAAATACACCTCCACAAGGACAGTGCACTGATTATGTAAATTAATTCACTGTTTTTCTAGGTCACAGCAGGTCTATTTCCACATAGAATGTGCCAACAGGAATATCAGGGGGTTCCTGCTGCCAGAATGTAAATGGCTTCTACCGACAAAACTTGAGCCGAGATGAAAGATGTCATGTAACTCTTAACTTCCAACTCACTTAGGAGCCACAGTCTGAGACAGCATTCTGCCCTCTTCTCCCTCTTTCCCCCATGGAAATAGTAGTCATGTTGGTTTCCCAACTAAAGGAGTTAGAGTTATTAGCGAAAATTTATTACTTCTATTCTGTCATTAATTCTGCACCATCTTATAAACTGTTTGGGTCTCAGGTTCTTCATCTGAATAATTGTGTTTATTTTTAAATAAGGATTGGGAGAAGATTTTTAACTCTGGTAGCTAATACCTTGTTGACCCACCCAGAGAGAGCTTGATCTAATAATGCTGGCTATTTGGTTTGCTCAGATACAAAACCAGGACCAGCATTGCTAGTATTTAAGATCTTTTGGAGGGTTGATATATGTTGTAAAATGTTAAAAGAAAATTCACTAATATTCTAAGGTAAAGTACTTCAGCGTTCAATAATTTCTCTTCCGCAGTGGCTTAAATACACCCTTTGTATACATGGCTTTCCATGTACTGAATTTCTCACTGCAATGGGCATTCTCATGGACAGTAATTATTTTATCTTCAATTATCTTCATTATTGCTTTCAACCTCAGCAAGCTTCCATTAGTCCATAAAAAATAAACATATTTCTATTAAAAAAAAAGACTTTGTAAATCAAAAGCTTTTGTACATACATACACACACACACACACACACACACACACACACATACACACAAGCCAGGCTTTGTTGTTACACTGTTAGTATACATAGCAGTCTAAGAGCAAGGAGGTTAACAGTAACATATTTTGTCACTCTTTCTTTCTTTCTTTCTTTCTTTCTTTCTTTCTTTCTTTCTTTCTTCCTTGGCCTTTTAGAGATTGTCTTTCATCAGGAAAATTTTAGAAAAAAAAAAAAAGGTTTTCTCTCCTGAGAAACTTGCATTTAAAGTATATCAAGATATATTATTTCCTGGAGGTAACATGACCTTTCATTTTGTGTGGTACTTTAGAATTTACTCTGTACTTTCAGATATTACATTTGATATTAAATGCTCGGAGACAATGCTGTTTTTGATTCTGCTACTTCTCTGTGCACATGGCTAAACAATGAAGACTGCAAAGTTCTTCCCTATATACCTTCCATGGAGGTCAACATCCAGTCTGTCTGTCGGCTGTGCTCTGCTACACCTGAAGTCTTCCAATGAATGTTACAGAATTTCCTTTAGATATTTAGAGATCTGCCCTTTGACCTTTCTGGCTGTACAGTTTATATGTAGAATGAACAGACTTTAGAGATAGATGATTTCAAAACTCAGTTCTACAAAGCTGTGTGCTCCTTGGCATGCCACTTTGCTTTGTGGCATCCGAGTTGCCTGGCTGTAAGGGCGATGATTTAATTTACTGTACAAGGCTGGCATGGGGTGAAATGACACCCTGGTGTAAGCAGAGCTCTGGCTCAATGCTTGGCACAAAGTGGGAATTAATAACTGTTCACACACACACACAGTTTTTTCCGTGTTCCAAGTTTGGAAACAAACTCTCTCCAGCAAGTTGGATACCTGACTACAGAAGTGATGTGTTTTCTGTGAAACAAATGCTAGAACCAAAATTAAAACAAAAATTTCACAATTCTGAGTCTGATGTGCAGACCTCAAGGCCCTCTCATACAGAGTTCATTTCTAGACTCTCCCTCTCTCCCTAGCTTAATGGCAATAGAAATTGACCTCTGCCTGAAATACATTAGCTACAAAAGAAAACTCTGAGGAAAATAAACTTTTTTTTTTTAGATATGATGGAACAATTTTCCATTCAAGCATTCAAGGTGAATCATTGATAGATCTCTACAGGAAAGAAATTCTGCAAAGTATTGTTTGAGGCTGAACCCATCACCATTCAACAATGATGGTACTTCAGTTTACCTTTCATTTTGAAGTGTATGTGTATATATTATTTCCCCTTCTATCCATTCATTTCCTATCTGTGAACTCCTTTTCACTAGAAGAGGTTTGGGCAGAACAAAGGCTTCAAAAGAAATTCAAGCAGGCATACACAATGTTAGCTGAACACATAATGGGAGTTAGCAGCATGACTCAGGAACAGAGATTTTAGTTATTTAATCCCAAAAACTTTCTTCAATTGATAAAAGTGAGGATAGAATAAAGTAAAATAATGAACACAGGATTACAAAGTTAATAAATTATGATTTCCTTAATTAGAAATAAACTAATTGTCACTTGAGATTTGAGTTCATTGAAAATGCTTATATTCACAAACAATCGCTAAGCCAAAGGCATGGAATAAGTAATTAGCCAGTACCTTGTATCTTGAGGTCTAGTGAGGCCATTTTAAAAAGTACTTTTATTCATTCATTCAACAGATGTTGACTGAGTATATGCCATGTGCCAGGGACCCCTAGAGAAGAGACCATAGTAGGGACCATGGTGGAATAAATATGATCAACATCTCCACTGCATTCAGTTCTTTCGAGGTGGGGTTAGCTACCTTTGGAGATAGTTCAACTTCATTAATCCCTAAGAACACTGATTTTTGCCATCTCCTATAGACAGGGAAAAAAATCCCCCAGGAAATAGGCCAGCATAATGGACAGGAGCTGCTTGTTGATGTACTAATAGGGGAAAGCTTTAGAATAGGCTCAGGGTATAAGGAATGGAAGGGATGGAAGGAATCCTGAGGGGATGCATTTTTAGCACAATTAAGTTAAAGACATGTTAAAGGGAGGAACACAAATCTCATGTAGCCCTGGTTAGTTCAGTTTTTCAGGAAAGTTAATCTTCACAGTGCTTTTTTTGTTTGGTTTTCATTTGCTTTCCGTCTATCTTCAGAAAGACTAAATAACAGTCAAGATTAAGGAATTTCCAACATGCCTTTTTTCATCACCCATAAGGTCAAGACTCATCCCTTCAGCCAGTAGGAGAGACTAGGCTACACAATCTACAAGATGTAGGAGGACATTGGCACAAGACAATTCCTGAGGGAAGGTCATCGGGATTTTATAATAGGGCTGTGGAGAAAGAAAATGTGGGAGAGTTGGGGATATTGACAGTCAAGGTTTTTATTCAAGAGAGGAACTTTGTGGGAAAAAATGAGGGGTAGTATTAGGAAAGGAGGCAGTATTCATATGAGACCCTCCGAGATATTATAGGTCATTGATTAACCCCCCAAATCCTGGTAATGAGGCTCCTTTTTCCTATAGGGTACAAAGAGATAGCTTTCAAGAATAATTCTTGAAAAAGATGAAGTATCTTTTCCACAAATATAAAATTAATATGCATCAAAGAGTTTAAGTAATTTATAAATGAGAGGCAATAAGATTCAAAAGAAAATTTATATATGTGTATATGTATGTATTTTTAAATATATATATACAGTCAGTCAAGAATGTTGAAATGAATTTGTTAATGGCAGCAAAACTGCCTGATATCCTACTGGGCAATAAATTGTAATATTTATGTTATTGTTTCAACCAGGAGGAATTCAATTCTATCTCCACTGGATAAAATTCATTTGCATAATTATGAATAGGAAGTGTTTGCCTTGCTGTAGAGAGGAATTTACCTGCAACTTAACTTCTGCAATTTGAGATCTAGGCTTACAGAACAGATGATAGCCTAGACAAGAGAAAATTAATAAATATTACACTTTTTTAGAGAATCAGATTATCCTTGCAGGATCCACTGGACAAAAAGCACACCACTAAAAGGTAACTTGGTGACATCTTTTGTCTATTTCTAAGCTTATACATTTGCTCAATCTTCGACTGGAGCAGAGGAGGAGGGGGTAATTGTTTTTATTCAGGCTGCTAGGTATGCATAGTTTTGACGTTAACAAACTACTTAAATCTTCATGAAGGCTCAGAACCTGTGTTCACTTTCAGAAAAATAGCCAATGAGTTGTCCAAAGTAGGAAAGGGAATGACCTGTAATCTCCGGTCACCAGGAAGCAGATGAAAGAAAGTTTATTTCCTTGACTTCACCCTTCCCTACAGAAAAATTATTAATATATTTTATGAGACAAAATAAGTGATGTTTTTGTACATATTGTGATACAAAACACAAATTTTCTATGCACTAATCATTATCTGAATACCCTATTTCACTATTTTTTTAATATGGAGTATCCTACTTTAATTTTTTTGTTAAATTTTTATTATCATAGTGAATATACAGTGTTCTATTAGTTTCAGGTGTACAACATAGTGACTTCACAATCTACACATTATTCAAAGCTCACTGCAATATAAAGTAACAATATACATTGTTACCATCTATCACCCAACAATGGTACTATGATATTATTGACTATGTCCAATATAGTATAGTTCAATAAGTATCCTGACTGCTTTTTTGATGAGACAATTGTGTCCTCGGATTTCTAATTTTCCACCCATTTTCCATCTGCCCACCTGAAGACACACTGTTCCTGTGATTTTTGGTATGGTACAGTGTGGAGTAGGTTATCCCAAGCTAGAAGTCAATGTGGAGGGCATAAGGATCCTGAGCAGTATTATAAGAAGATAAGAATACACCAAGAGATATAGCTAGGCCAGACCTAAAGGGAAATGCAACTAACAACAGAAAATGAAGTAGGCAGTTCAAAACCTCATGGAAAAAAATAGGTGTAACTATGATGAAATTTAGAAAATAATCAATGCTAGGAGGTTAGTTCAATAAGTAGCAACTACAGGAAAAGTTTCCATTCATGGACCATGCCAATAGCCATAGGCAATCTGGATCTAGGAAACAGAACCAGCATACTTATTCTAGAGAAAACTAAACAGAGTAACAAGTCTAAAATCAGGGAAAACTAACCTTGGTATAAGTCTAGACTTCTGGATAGTGTAGCTTTTTGTGAAACATAGTTTTCCTTGGCACAGTCTATCAATGTACAATTGGCTTAAGACAAGTTTGGTGAGATAAACATACAGGAGATTAAGAAGAACCACATGAGAGCCCAAAAGAAAAGACTGGATTCTATGAACTAGACTGGAAAGTGTGCTGGAAGTACCAGTGGTACTAAGAGTGAGGCTGAGACTTTGATTAAGAAGGTTTTAAAAACGAGAGTGGGGATAAACCTGGGATGGGAGGAGGAGTAGACTCAATTAGAAAATTCTGAAGGTAATGGTACAGACACAAATCTGGAATTAGATAACATCTACCTTATTATTCTATCCTCTTTCACCTTGAACAAACCTTAGTAGAATAGAGTATATCTTGTTGACCACCCTACCACTGTCCCAGGTTGCCTTTAATTGGCTGTTGGTATATAAAAACTAGTACATGTAAGCTTGCATTCGTTCTGCAATGTTTATAACTATTCCTTCTGTATATCAGCTTTATTAAGTCTTCATGTCACCTCTTTTATAAATCTCTACCCTTCATGTCAATTTAGTTGACAAATATATACATTTCATATATTTCTCTCAATCTTTTCAGGTTTCAATCTTCCAAACATTACAATTTTACATATACTTTCCATGTATTGTTATGATTATTTATTCCATAGCTTTTGAAATTAATGATCTTATATCTGGACTTTCTTGTCAATTTAAATCTGATTTTCAATCTGTCTTCATCATTATTTCTGCTCTGCAGGCCTTGCCTCTTGAAACTTTATTATTTATACCCCTCAACCACTGTGTGCTAGACAGAATTCATATGGATTCTATCAGCCCTCTAGAAGTGATTATGAAATATTCAAGGATTTTCTGAGTATGTTGATAAATTGGCCATGGTGGGAATATTTATATCAGGGAAATGTATAGTTCCTAAAGCTGAAATGTCCACTTTATAGAAAAGGAGATTGAGGTACAGTAAGATTCATTAATTTTCCCAAGCTCAAAATACTAGTAAGTTGTGGTGGTAAAACTAGAATATGGGTCTTCTCTGTTCTAATCCATGCCACGGGCCTGTTGTGATTCTTGGTATAAGAGAATGTTGAATGGAATCAAGTGATTTGGTTCCTCTTGTTTCATCTGATCTAATGTTGGTAGCTAAAAATAAGGAATGAAATGTCATGGTGATATGTATTTTAGTAAGAGAAGATAACTGGAAGAGGATTTAGGTCTTTCTATTCACAAAACAGGGTTAAAATTGTAAGGGGCACTCATTATGAAGATTGCTTTCTCCAAGGCATTACAATAGAATTTTATAAAACTGGTACAAGCTCAATAATGATTATGAAATTTGATAAGCTAATATCCCACAATAAATAATATTATATTTCTATAGATCTCTATATTTTAAATGGTGGGAACTATAGTGGTCATATTAAATGCCAAAAAATATAGACCATGAAACAGAGACATAGAAATATACAATGCAGGGATGCCTGGGTGGCTCAGCCAATTAAGGTTCTAACTCTTAGGTTCAGGTCATGATCCCAGGGTTGTGGGATCGAGCCCCCATGTTAGAGTCTGCACTCATTAGGGAGTCTGCCAGAGATCCTCTTCCTCTGTGCATTGCCCCCACTCACATTCACACTCTCTCAAATAAACAAATCTTTAAAAAATATTTGCAGTAAAAGCTGAGAGTGTCTATTATTAATTGATTTCTATCACTGGTAAATTGAACCAGTTAATTCCCCATTACCAAACTCACTACCTTCACCCCTAAGATGCAGCCCATCCCACTTATCCCACCGTTACTCCTTGCTTTATCGAGTCACATGTTTCCTTCAGAAAAGCTACTGGCTCCTCTCAGAGCAAGTTGTCACCATCTTTCCTGCAGAGCTAGCTCTTGGCAGCATCTCTGTCTTTAAAGTATCTCACCAGGAAGCCCTGTTATCACTTCTAACTGTATGACTCAAGCTGCCCAGAAGTCCCTGAAGATAAAAGCTCATATATCAGGTTTCCTTTCCTTGATGACTTGTTTAAAACCCTTCTCTCTGTTAGAACCATCTATGTAGCCCGTTCTGTGAACAAACTTATGCATCATTTAAGCACCACCACTTAGCATTAAAAGCAGACCCTTATTTATCAATCAGGTTATAAACAGCATTTTAATATTGAAAGATCCTCTCACTTTCTCAGTCCCCTCATTGAATTGTTAATTAAAATTCGTTGATTAGGATTTGAACTTTCCTCTCTTCCCACTGCTACAATCTTAGTTCAAACCTTTATTATATTGTTTGCCATCAACAGCAACAAGTCTCTGTTCTCTTTGCATCAAGTTTTTGTCTTTTTCACTATATGTTTTAATTGCCTTTAGTATTACTGTTTCAAAATGTAAATCAGATCATATTCAGTCTATACAGGATAACTTTCATATTCTTAGGATCTAGCAGTATCCAGATCAAAATTTATTATCTTTAAAATCATCCATCAGGTCACCTGGGTGGCTCAGTTGGTTAAGTGACTGCCTTCAGGTCATGTCAGGATCCTGGAATCCCAGGTTGGAGTCCTGCATCAGGCTCCCTGCTCAGTGGGGAGTCTGCTTCTCCCTGTGACTCTCCCCCACCTCATGTTCTCTCTTTCTCTCAAATAATAAAATCTTTTTAAAAAATCATCCATCAAAATAATCCATTGTTCAATTTTATATTAATAATGTTCTTCTCATTCTAAATGCCATATTCTATAGAAAAGCAGAAATATGTGAAAAATATTAAAAATTACCTTAAATATTCTACTTCAGAACTAGCCATTATTCACATCGTTATATCTTTTTTCAGTGTACACAAATTTTCCTGGTTATGTAGTTTGGTAATATGAAACAGCTGAGCCTAGCAGGAGGCCAGTTGGGATAAGGTTGTTTACAAATTAGAGGAGGCAAATGGTACTCACTTTATTTAGAATGTAATAACATTGAGTTTGCTTTCTTTTTCTCCCTATTTTGATAAGAACAACAACCTCTTTAAATTGTTAAGTCTAAATTAATTTACATTTAAGTAAAACCTATTCTAAAATTAATCTTTTTCACTTTAATCATTCCTAAGCACTTATTCAAACTTGGTATATGTAGCAACTAATAGTCTACACAGATGAATAGGCTGCATTCTTACTCTCAGAAGCATACAGGGCAACTGGGAGGAGCTGAGAAAAGTATGTAAACTCTTTAAACAAATTAGAATACATCAAGCTAATTAGAAATGCAGTGACCAAGTGCTTCTAAAGAGAGGTTGGTTTCTTTTAGGGTCATGGAAATTTTATGGATGAAGATCAGTTGAGCTGAATTTTGAAGTACAGGTGCACATCTGAAGGAACTTCTGAAACAAAAGACTCAAGAAGGAAAGCTGAGGGTATGTTTGGAAAGACCTATGCTCTTGAGCATGTGGGGACACTCAGGATAAAGCTGGAGGATAGATCATGTTGAGGCAAAGGAGAAACTTGAATTCAAGGAGTAGCTATTTTCTCACTCCTTAGTAGAGTAGGGTCATCCTTGAGTGTTTCTGTTCAGGGAAATGACAAAACCATAGTTGTACATTTGGAAGACACATTAAACAGCAGGCGAGAAGATCCTTGGGCACTGAAAGTGTTGGAACACCAGGCTGAATATGAAGAATGTGATGAGAAAAGGAAGAAAAGATATTAAAAATATCATCAGCATCTTAATCCAGGAGAACTAGGAGAATGACATGTCATGAAGAGCTGTTAGAAAAGAAGGAAAAAGGGAAAGAAGAAAGAGGGGTGGGGAATTTAGATGGAAGATGACTTTCATTTTGATATGAGGATTTTAAATATTAATCAGCTCTTAATAGAGAGACATTTTTCAGTATCAGGTTCAACTTACTTTTACTCTCTGAACTTCTGTTTTAATTATTATTACCTTGGCTCAGCTGTTTTTCCTTGAAAAGGAAATTTAGGTCATTTGTCACTGTCATGCTAATTTCCTTTTTTCCACTTAGGCCCTTACCTCTAGTGTATGTGTATCCTGTAATCCCGTCTCCCTCTCTAGGGTGCATATGGTTGGTTCTTACAGTCCCTTCCTTTGTGTCATGCCCTATAATATTTGTATTGTTTTGAATGCTCTCACTGATCTGGCTAACCTTGGATCATCCTGTCACCATGATCTTGCTGGGACTATACTCTCTGTGTCTGTTGGAAGGGTAGGATATTCATCTTAGAAATGCATGCTTGAAATCAAAGCTCAAGGAAATATTTTGTGTAATACTTGCTGTGGGTGGGTAGCAGAAACACTGCATTCCCATCATATTCCAAACTGAATTTCAGTTGTTTTTACCTTATATTATAGGTGCCAAATATAAAATTATTTTTCTATGGGGCACCTGAGTGGCTCAGATGGTTAAGCGACTGCCTTCAGCTCAGGTCATGATCCTGGAGACCCGGGATCAAGCCCCATATCAGGCTTCCTGCTCAGCGGGAGGCCTGCTTCTCCCTCTCTCATCCCCCCTGCTTGTGTTCCCTCTCTGGCTGTGTTTCTCTCTGTCAAATAAATAAAATCTTTAAAAAATAAATTATTTTTCCACAATAGGGTCTTGATTTCAATGTTGTCCCTCTTCTCTTTCTGATAACTATATACTAGAAGAAATAGAAACTAGGGATAGTACTAACTTGGAATTTATATAATTACATGGTAATACTTACATTGTATGTATATAACACCACTTTTGCTTTCAGGTTTTCTGACCTTAATATTAATTTTACCACCAATAACTGAAAGAGCTTTTATTGCAAGGAATGGTAGAAACTGCCCCTGATGTACCTTGATTTGGTCACTCTTTAGAGCTTATTTAAAAAAACAAAACAAAAACGAATCTATGACTGAGCAGTATGGTAACATTGCAACTTTATAGACTTGCTGTATAGAATTCTAGACTTTCCATTCTAAAGTGCTTCATTCCTCAAACCAGTGATTTCTTAATAAAGTGCTCCTGATTACATTCTCCCCTTAGATAGAAACACTTGACTATCTGTCTCTTTACTGTGTCATGCCCTTTAATCCACGTGCTGTTTTTAATGCTTGGCTGGTAACTGCAACCCCACAGATACAAGCCTGTCTGCACCACATGAGAAGGGCAGGACTCGTGCTGTACAGAAAAGTCTGTCAGATCAAAGGGCAGGGAGACTGCATCATGCTTGTGGGAGTTTCTCAGCAAGTAATTCTGAAACACTTGGATGGTTTAATCAAGAGAGATTTTGCTGGTTTCTGATAGCAACAAAGTCTCCCTTTATCATTGAAAAGAAAAAAGCAAAGAGAAAAAGAAACCAGAACAAGGTTTCCTTACTTACTTGCTATGAGGTGGAGGGATTATAAAGAAGACAAAACTTGTTTGTGCTACTTATTAAAATTAAAAACCATCATAATTTTGTATGTATGACTTGCATTGACTCCAAATTTGGACTGTTTACTTTTTGTTGTTCTTCAAGATTTACATATCCCAAGTGCCAAATTCAGGCCAGGGTTTCCTGACTTGTCTACTATTCTTTCACTTCCCTGGTATTCATCAGATGAAGATAGTCTCCCACTGATGGGTAAAGTCAGGCTTAAAAGACTATGGACTGGGAGGAGCAAAATGGAAGAGGAGTAGGAGACCTAGGTATCATCAGGTCCCAGGAGCTCCGCTAGATAGTATACTAGTTGGAGCACCTTTTGGGCTGGCTGAGAATGTGGCCGACATCACAGACTGGGTCAAGATGGCTGATCTTCCCTCCAAAGCAGCCGTGACCACCATGTCCTCTCCAGTAAATCAAAGCCTCGCGGGGGGTGGGGTGGGGTGGAGGTCTGAAAAATTCCATATCTGACTTTCCAGCCAGGGACCACCCACCATCGTCTGGACCTTCCCCACCCCCAACCAAACACCTAGGGACACTATGTTCCCTTACCTAATATGGGGAAAACCCACCTGAATCCAGACCAGGAACGATAAGGCTTAAAAACCCTTACACTCCCCAACCCGGGCACGACTTCCCCGACTCTCCTCTCCGGAGTCACGGAACCTTGCCCGAGGGTGCTTGCAATAAAGGTCATTCTTTGGACCCTGTTTGCCTTTGCGGTCTCCGTTCTATTCACGATGAAAAACCTTACATTTGGCGCCGAAACCCAGGAGGAGATCGAGCTCCTGCTCTGGCAGGGAGGCTCTCTCCTCCTCTCAAATGGACTGGGACTTCTCTCTCTCCGGACATCTCTTGAAGCCTACGGTGGTGAGTGTTCCCTGGTTCCTGCTCCTCCTCCGGCCGCCCTGTCCTAATCGCGGCCACGTCAGGGCAACCCCCTCCGGCCACCTGGTGGCCCCCATAGTTCTGAAGAATTGGGAGACGTCCCCCTTCCACAGCAATTACCTTCCCTTCTGAACTGCAACCCAGCACACAGACGAGGGGACACCTTCCTCCGTGCCCTGAGTTGATAGGTGAGGGGACCATGGGAACCTCCCAGTCCAAATTTGACCCCAAATCAAATACTCATGGATCTGGACAACCTCTGTAGATGCCAAGGCAAATGGTCCGAAGTTCCTTATGTCCAGGCTTTCTGGACCTTACATTCTCAGCCTTCACTATGCTCCCGCTGCTTGACCTCTTAGGTCCTCCTCGCCGCTCTCCCCCTCCGACCCTTCTGCCTACTGCTCCCAAGGACCCTGATCCACCTTCTCCCTCTCCTCTCTCTGAACCTCCCGAAAACCTTTTCGGGCCCTCTGTAAGAACCACCCCTCTTATCGCTGCCTCCCCCCTATCATCCTATTCCCCATTCCCCGTATATCCTGATCCCCCTCAGACCAGTCCCCAGCTCTGGCTACTCCAATGCCTCCTGAAGCTCCTGAAGTTCTATCCCTTGGGACCGCCACCGAGCCCTGCTCACCCCACAACTCTCTCCCCTCCCCTCCCATCTCCACTCGTACCTGGTCCCAGGATCGGAATCTGTCCTCC
>PITA01020741.1:0-34247 GCA_004023965.1 Spilogale gracilis | reverse complement strand
CACACCACTGAACTCTTTCTGCTGGGTCTAGAAAACCCTATGAGGATGAACAAGTGTCATTTGAGAGTGTAAGATATAAGCTGTGCACTGATTGGCCAGTAAGACCATCTAGTGTGCTGATGCCACCTAGAAGACAGGGGGGATTCCAGAGACCCTGTGCAACTCTGTAGGGGTAAGTCTGAATGCAGAGGTGAGTCAGAAAAAGCTGCAACACCAGGTTCTCAATAGAGATTGGTACCAATAAAAGTGGGGCAGGAGAAAGGTTGTGAGGCAGGACAAGGCTGGGCACTTAGCCCAGGGGTATAGCAGGACCCTACTCTGGCTGAATGGGGGTCCGTGTCCCATCAAAAGAGGCAGTCACTGATCATTCCCAGCCATTGCTGCTGAGTGAGAATGTGGACCCCAGCTTTGTATATATATGTATATATATATATAAAGCTAGTTGTGATTTTTCCATTAAATTAGTTGCCTATATATAGGCAACTAATTTAATTATTTATAAACCCTGTATGGGTCTACACAGCACAAGCTAAATAAATTATCCATGGGCCTCATTTGGCTACTAGGAAATAGTGAAAGAGTGAAGGAGGAGACTGCCCAGGACTGGACAGTGGGCAGCTGAGACATTCTTCTTTCCAGCCCTAGTGCGTAACAAAGAATAATTTAACAGGCGGGAGGCCCTTCACGATCAATCAAACCCATTTAAGCCAAGAGCCAAGTGCAATATTGTCAGCCTCTCTACACCTCAGATCCATGCCTTGACCCTGAAAAAATAACAATTCATTCTTTTGGGTGTTTTCCTCCCCTTTCAAGCTTAAAAAAATAATCAATTAATTAAAAAAAAAAAACTAAAATGCAAAGTTTCAGCAGGAAAATTTCTCTGGAGAGGAGGCACTTAATTCTAGAGGAGACCTTTGTCTCCCAGTCATTAGTAAGGAATGTTCCAGGTGAATCTTCAAGCCAACAACATTTAGAACTTGGATCAAAGCCCTGAATGACCTTGGGCAAGGTTCTTAGCCTATCTGATTCCCTTCTTTTGCTCACTAAGAGAAACTTCTGTCAGGCAGAAAAAGCACAAAAGCAAGACTGGCTGGTCATCTTCCAGACACCTGTGTCTCAGTTTACTCCTCCATAAAACTAGTGGAACAAGCCTAAGGCCTTTGAGGGCCAAGGGTCTCTCAGAGCCTTCTACACAGGGGACTCCCCTCTGTGGAAATCAGGATTGTCCTCCAGCCAGAGTGTGAAATTGGTGATGTTTGAATTCTTTGGGCTTCGTCCTATCTCCTCCCAGGTCTGGTTACCGCGTGCCCTAGCTGAATTTTGGACACCTCAGTGACACTTTATTCAATAAAAAGCCTGCTTATTTTACTAAGTGACACATCAAGGTATATGCATATGAACATTAAAAGATATAGAATATTATTATGTACATATGAGTATCACCTGGACCAAAAACTACATGATGAATTTGTGCCCCTTTTTTTAAAAGGTTCGGGATGTTCTAACCACGCATTTTTGAAATCACATTCAGGACTGTGATGCTGAATATGCCATGAAGTGTTTAGTGTTTGGAACTATCTGCTCATCCTGACTTGGAAGCAAGTTTGTTTATTCAGCATAAAGGAAGTATTTGAACTCACACAGTGTGATTCTCTGCAACTTTTCAAAGCAGCAAGACTGGACAGGCAACTTTTAGGACAATAAGACATATTTCTGTGTTCTGAATACCACCTTGCTACCTTAACAAAGCACAACGTAAAAAAGGACACGAGTTTTAGTAAATATAAGGATATATTTAGGTGATAAAAATGAACTCTTTTTTTCTAAAATTCCCTTCTATTGCCCTCTTCATTCAGTTATCTAGTTTTGAACCAATCTTTTCTGAAACTAAACATGTAAACAAGGTTTTGGAGAATATCACATTATCACCCAGGGGGAATAGAATGACTTTCCATCCCACCTTTATTACTTTATCTGCATTATTTGGGCCCAGCTGGCCTTTTGGAATGAAAGATTTGTAAAAAAAAAAAAAAAAAAAAAAAAAATTGGGGTCACAACAGGGCTCCTAGGTGGCTCAGGCAGTTAAGCATCTGCCTTCAACTCAGGTCATGATCCCAGGGGATTGAGTCCAATATCGGGCTCCCTGCTTAGAGGGGAGTCTGCTTCTCCCTCTCCCTCCACCCCTATCACTGGTCATGGTCTTGATCTCTCTCAAATAAATAAATAAATAAGCAAACAAACAAACAAATAATAAAATCTTTAAAAAAAAATAAAAAAGAAAAATTTGTCAAGTATGCAGAAAAACTGAACCAGAGAAAAGTCCAGCAACAGCTGAAGGAGATGATGCAGAGGATGAGAATGGAGCAGAGGGCAGGTTGAGCCCCAGGTATCCCAGCCCTGGGCAGAGGGCACTCCCGTCCTTCCTGCATCTCACCAGGGCTCCTCTCTCGGAGACTTTCTCCAGGGCACACTTACACCCTGTTCCCAGCTCAGCTTTCCTGCCTGCCTCCATGCTAAGAAGCCAACTGATGCTCTTCAAGCCCTTCTTGGCTTCTTCCTCTCTCTTAGGTGATCATTTTCATCAACCACCCCCCTACCCCAGATTCTTCCCTGATACATACAGCCTTGCTTAATCATTTGGTAGCTACCAGTAAGGAATGACGTAGCCCAGAGAATGTCGGGGAAGCTCTCTTCCTCTATGCTAGGGAGTGGAAACCAGCATCCACTTTGCCCCAGACAGTGTTTTGTTGATGCTGCACTCAGCTCCATGCTGCCTATGAACCCTAGGACCTATTCTATTCTTAGGTATAACCTGCCATTCTTCTCCCTTTCTTTATACAGCTTGTGTTTTTGCTGGCCCTTCTCTTTTGCCCTGGCCTCTAGACAGTGGACTGATTAGATTGTTTGCCCCTTGTTGTAGCGCCTGGAGCTGGAGCCCCTGCAAGATGACTGGCTGCTTCTACAGAGTTTTTCCCTCGCTGGAGTCCAGCTCTCCACAATGGGCAGCTCCTACGCAATGCAAATTCATCACCTCACTTGCTTCGTTTTACTTCCTCTTTCTGGAAGTTGAAGGGGTTGGCTGGCTGGAACGAACAACCTTGCATTGAGAGCACATAAGTGACTTTCCAAGGGGCCCCAAGGTGTTTTTCCTTCTCAGAAATGTCAGTTACCCTCTACCTGGATTTCATTCAGATGTTACATGCAATTCTGCTGTGCTGCTGCTCTGCTCTTTTCTAGGGGGGAGATATTGCAATGCAGGTAATTGTTACTTTTCATGCAGGTCAGCTACGAAGGTTTAGCTCTCTGCTGTAATCAGATTCTGCCAGAACATTGGCCATTCACCAGATACCCGGGTTACTGAATTTCTCCTCCACAATACAGCCTGTAGGTGCCAAAGGGCCAGGAAGAGGCAGGAGGCTGATCTCAGAACCCCAGTGTGAGGGTGTACCAAGAAATTAATTTTGGAGAGAACTGAGATTGAAGTTAATCACTTGTTGATTTGATCAATATTTATTGGGTCTCTACTATACGCAAGGCACTGGGTTTATAAGCAATGACAAAACTAGAAAGCAGTTAAACCATAACAACAGATGATTTGTTAAGAGCTCCAAGACCTGGAGACCCAAGAACTCTTTGAGGAAGAAATGAAAATTATCCGGAAATAGTAATTTTATATTTTATATATTAGCTCTTCTCCTACCTTTTCCTTTTGAAAAAAAAAAAAAAAGTCCAAAAACAGGACTGTTTTATCAATGGAGCCTAACAGAAGCATCATGGGAGAAGAATCAGTGATCACCTGATGTAAGATTACACAAGAGGAGCCATGGGGAAGTGTGACCTCTTCCTTTTGTGGCCCTTGGACCCTAGATACTAGGGATTTTTTTAAAAGATTGATTTAAAAGATTTTATTTATTTATTTGAGAGAGCACGAGAGAGAAAGAGAGCAGGGGTGGGGGCAGAGGGAGAGGGAGAAGCAAACTCCCTGCTGAGCAGGGAGCCTGACAGAGGACTCAATGTCAGGACCCAGGATCATGACCTGAGCAGGAGGCAGATGCTTAACCAGTGAACCAGTCAGGTGCCCCAAGGTTTATTTATTTATCTTAGAGAGAGAGAGAGGGAGAGAGAAAGAGTATGCTGGCTGGGTTCAGGGGGGCAGAGGGAGAGGAAGGTAAACAGATTCCTGCCAAGCTCAGAACCTGATTTGGGGCTCAGCTAAGGGCTCCATGCAGTGCTGGATCTCATGATCCTGAGATCATGACCTGAGCTGAAAGTAAGAGATGCTTAACCCACTGAGCCACCAAGGCGCCCCTGATCCTGGAGATTTTTTTTTTTTTTTAAGATTTTATTTATTTGACAGAGAGAAACACAGCCAGAGAGGGAACACAAGCAAGGGGAATGAGAGAGGGAGAAGCAGGCTTCCCGCGGAGCAGGGACCCCGATGTGGGGCTCGATCCTGGGTCTCCAGGATCATGACCTGAGCCGAAGGCAGTCGCTTAACCAACTGAGCCACCCAGGCGCCCCGTGATCCTGGAGATTTTTTAAGGGACTGAACAACTTAATCAAGGGAAATAAACATGAGTGGAATTCTGAAACCTGATTTTTGAGACCAAGAACTATAAAACTGACCAAGACCCTAACATAGTTAAGATACCTCGTTTTGGCTAAATTCTATTGAAAATTATCACAGAGATGCACTGGCTTAAATAGAAGAACTAGAAAAAAAAAATAATGCTAAAATAGAATGAAGAATGGAAAAATCATTTCAGATTTAAGAGTTATTTGTTAATGTGTTTACAAAGAAATTAGTGCTAAAATCAAAAAATAAAATCAAAGTGAGCTCAAGTCTTCTGGCCCGTTGAAAGTTTGGAATTCTAAGTATATCTTTGGTGATCTTGAAAAGGGAAGCATGTGAACTGGGGAGAGATTTTCAAAGTTTTGATCGAAGGTTTTGTTTTCTAATGAAGGAGACTCCACCCAATGGAGGAATGCTCTCTATGACAGTTCTAGTTAAATGCTTTCTTTTTCAAAGAGCATCTCATACAATTTCAATGAAGTATTTTTTATACCTCAAGTTTATTCCAGTTGTTTTTCTGTTGAGATATAAACTCCAGGCTTAGAAGAGCTTGACCCACCACATTTTAAATGACATTGAGAATTAATATTATAATTTCAAAAAGATAAATTTAAAAGAAAATAACTCTTTTCTATGTTGTTTAATTTTACCTCCTGGAATGTTCCCAGTTCTCCCAAGAGATTGTAGAATTCACTCTCAGTGTGAAAGCAATTTAAATTCATTTAAAAATTAGTTGGAGCACTGAGGTGGTTTAGTTGATGGGGTGTCCAACTCTTGTTTTTGGCTCAGGTCATGATCTTGGGGTCCTGAGGTAAGAGCCCCTCACTGGGCTCTGCTTTTGGTGGGGACTCTGCTTAAAATATTCTGTCTCTCTCTCCCTTTGCCCCTCCCCACCACACGCTCAAGTGCGTGCACTCTCTCCCTCTCAAATAAATAAAAAAATTAAATTAAAATAAAAAAATAAAAAAATATATATTTTAAAGATTTTATTTATTTGACAAAGAGAAACAGAGCCAGAGGGGGAACACAAGCAGGGGGAGTGAGAGAGGGAGAAGCAGGCTTCCCGCCAAGCAGGAAGCCCCAGGTGGAGCTTGATCCCAGGACTCCGGGATCATGACCTGAGCTGAAGGCAGAGCTTAACGACTGAGCCACCCAGGTGCCCCCAAAAATAAAAAATATTTTTTAAAAAATATGTGATATAGGAATTTATAGAAGGAAATAAGCTAAATTGAAAGCAGGAGAAGGTCAAAAGAGGAATACCCATTGGAACAGCCCAGGTAAGAGCTTGAACCTGAGTGGCAGTGGTGAGAATGAGAGCAAAGAAGAAAGAAGAGGGACGCCTGGGTGGCTCAGCTGGCTGAGCGTCTGCCTTCAGGTCAGGCAATAATACGGGAGTCCCGGGTTCGAGCTGCACTGGGCTCCCTGCTCGGCAGCGAGCCGGCTTCTCTCTCCCTCTCCCTCTGCCTGCCACATCCCTCCTTGTGCTCTCTCTCTCTCTCCCTGTCACATAAATAAATCAAAAAAATCTTTTTAAAAAACAGTCTTAAAAAAAAAAAGAGAAGAAAGAAGAGACATTAACCGACATAAGAGATACTCAGAAAGAACCACCGGTCTCAGTGAGGGATTGGAAGCTGAAGAACAATTCTAGAAGAATCAAAAAAGATTGAGCTTTTGAATCCAAGTGACTGAAAATATGTGTATAACAGGGTATGGCCTACTGAGGAAAAATCCGTTAGTAGACGGGGTAGAGTTTGAGGTGGACTGGTTGATTTGGACTTTTTATGTGTTGAGCTTGAGGGGAAAGCTGTGTTTATGGTGTGCCAAGGGTAGGGGCGGTAGCCTCTCTTTCGGTGGTTATCCCTGGCTCACTATTGGCTTTCGCCCTTGGCCTGAAGCTGACCAGATTCAGATGTGAAGTTAATTCTCAGCAAGCTGAGGGACTGAGTTTAGCGGCTGGTTAGCTACCAACACAAAACACAATAAAGTCAGTTGGACAAGCTTTAAAACCAAGGATACTAACAAAATGTTTAAGCAGTACTTTCTGATAAAGTGAGGCAATATCTACTTAAACAATAGACCAATTATATGGTCAGCCTTCTACCCATTCATGAAGTGAATAGTTATCCCTTGTTGAGCCTTAGCAGGGGGACCAGGAACCACTACCCAGTCTCCAAAAGGAAAAGCCAGATCAGGAAATGGGTCTCAGCAGCCCCTTAGGGAGGGAGCAGCTGAGTTTTGGGATGGAAATAACCTTATCACCAGATAATAAGCACCTTGCTAGAAAGATGTGTACATGTGCATATTCAAATTGCCCCTATCAATATCTCGATGAGGCTTCGTTTTGAAATCATGTAAATTTGCCCTAATCAAGAAAACTAAATGAATTTGAACTTTAAAAGCCAGTAAACCAACATTCTAAGATAATATATGTGTTTTGACTATGTTAACAGAATGCATATTTTGAAAAGCATTCCAAACAAAGAAAGATACAGAGAATAAAGTACCAAATACTTATGTGTGTAGAGATTCTATCCACCTGGATAGAACAAATGCCGTATTTGCTTTTGTTTTTTAAAAGGAATTGAAGTGCCATAGAATTTGATGTTCCTTGTCTACCTTCTCAGCTTCCTTTCCCTCCCCTAGTTTCTCAGAGGTTATTGCTATACTGAAATTGGTGTTCTTCCTGTGTATGTTTTTATACTTTTGCTACATGCAAATTCCCCAGTATGTATCATATGGTATTATTTTTATGTTCATAATTGCACACAAATGGCATCACCTAGTATTTTCTTATTCTGTTATATTTTTATATATCATGATGTATTTATCCATTGTGCCATGTAGGAACATTTAAACTGTTTCCAGTTTTTCCTGGAATGAACAACCTTGTACACATTTACCTGAATGTGGGAGCTTCTTTAGAGGATCTTAGTAGATGTGGAATCACTGAATTTCAGGAATTGTACATCTTTACCTTAACTAGATATGGCCAAGTCATACCCCTAAATGACTGCTCAGAGGACATCTCTCCCAGCACTGTATAAGCATTCCTAATATTCCACACTAGTTAAACATGCTAATTTTTGTCAACCCAGTGGGTGTTTTAATTTTCATTCCTTGATAGTGAGGCTTCTTTCAAAATATCCAAGCTCTTCTAAGTGAGCTAAGTTTGTTTGCCTTTCATCAATCCATTTAAGACAAAGTGTTCCAGAAAGGAAGTATTAAGAGTTGGAGAAAATGAAAGCTAGGCCAAAGATAAATCAATCTGAGATTAAGGTAAAACATGTATGAAGTTACAGTCGGGGGAGTGGGGATGCCTGAATGATTTCTAAGTCATTTTGCTGAGCACCTTTCAGAACTTATCTAACTAATACATATAGGACCAACAAGTAACTTCAAGGGATTATCAGTAAAATTATAATCAAAATCAGTGCCTGGACACAAACTGGATCCCAGTTCTCTAGTTCTTTGTGATTGTATATACATGATGCTAACTTGAGGAGCATTTGTTGTAGTTTCTTTAGCATTCACCTGGATAAAGGAAACATGTTTAGTAAAAGGTGAAAATCTTGTAAGTTATAGTTCAGTTTCGTAGTCTGAAGAGTGGAAGATGGGCTTCTGTGCTGGGAGAAAATGTTTAGATTCAGATAAACCTGGGGCTGCCAGTTAGCACTGTGAGGCTTTCCAAGTCTCAGTTTCTTCAGAATTGCGACAGGACTGAAGGTAACAACTGTTTCTAGTCTACTGCCTGGTACACCTAAGTATGCAGCCAGTTCATGATTGTATCAAAATAATTGAGCAACCATTACATTCCAGGCATTGCTGCAAGTTTTGGGCATACAGCAGTGAACATTAGACAAGTTCTACCTGTCATGAAGCTCACATTCTGGGACAAGCGATGAACAAATAATCCACTCTGTGGTATGTCAGGTGGTAAATGCAGCTGAGACAATGAATGTGGTGTAAAAGGGATGGAAATGGAAGGGGGTTGCCTCGAATCAATGCTGCCTTCTCCTCCTGCTCATTGACAGGCTGCCCTGGGAATCATCTTCTGAGTCACTGGAGTTCTAACTTTCTTGAACTGTGAAATGGGAAAATAACAATAGAATTGTGTGTGGCTTCATTTCCTTGCTTAAATTAAAGTTTAGACAGTCTTTCCAAACTTTGATTTGTTTAGAACTTTCACTTTAAAACAAAGAGAAAAAGGCACGATTGCTTCCTGATTTAATATTAACAAAATAGTTGAAAGTTGTCCAAAATTATACAGATTTTAGTGGAGTAAAAATGATTTGAATGGGAAAAAATGTATATAGAAACAAAAATATGTAAGGTACAAAAAGCAATGCATGGAGACTCTCAGAAGGCCTGGAATTTAGGCTCTGTTCTTCCATAACCAAGGATTCACATAGTCTCTCTGTGCGGCTCATAAGTGCATGCTCACTTGTCCATAAAATCAGGCTAAGAGGCCATCAATCCTATAGTTATTTGATCCCCTTATTTTGTTTTTGATAACTGAAAGCTGATGGTGGCATTTATTTGTTCTATTTTTTTTTTTTTTAATCTGTTGTTGGACTGTAACAATTTCCTTTTTAGCTATAGAAGTCTCCCTTACAAAGAAGTGCAGTTCCCGCTCAGCCTCTCTCTTTTCCAGGACAGGGAATGAGTCAGAAAATCTCAACAACTCAAGGGCTCCCAAGACTTGGAAAGAGCTCTGAATCATTTCTTTCTTGTCATTGCTTCATGCTTCACTTCTTTGGCTGATGCTATGAAAGCACAGTGTTCACTATTCTGGTAATGTTAAAATGATCAATAATATGATATTGGAAAATCACCAAATTATTTCAAAGGTGAATGGCATGTTAAAGTTGCAAGCCAAGACTTTTACTTAAATGTACTTTTTTAGCCTGTCCAATGTTCTTGATATAGTTAATCTGTTATAGTTATAAAAACAAAGTTGCATTTTTTTTCATGCTCATTTCAGTTTGTCATGAGGTAAGTCTTAAAAAACCATCTTTTAAAAGCAATGTTGCTTTAAAACTGTTTTACTAGGTCTAATTTTTCAGTGTCATCTTTTGTTTCACATGAGAGGAAAAACCCTTCTTGCTTTATTAAAAAAAGATTTTTTTACTAGACGGCTTCAGTTTTCATTTTTAATATTCTTGTGAGCACAATCAGATGGCAAAGTATGCTGGCACATTGCTTTGTATTTATTTGACTTCCTCCCCAATGTCAAACCCTAAGAGAAAAAATAGCCCAGAATTCTGTGAACAAGTTTGTTTTTTGAGATTCTGCAGAGAAGTGATGAGAGATGGTACTGTTACCTAGTGACTACAGACTAAAATCCCAAAGATGAAATCCAGCACTTGCAAAAAAAAATCAAAAGCATTTGCTTTTACGGTTTCTTCTTAGTGTTAAGTTCTCTGTAGAAACATTAGTTGTGATGGAGCTTGAAACCACCCCAGAGCCCTCAGAGAACTGACCAGCTAGGACGTGAACTTAGAACGACTTGCCCGCAGAGCACCTATTTATGCTTTAAACTTCACTTTCTGTCATTAACAGATATTTACTTATTACAGTCTGTGACAGCCATGTAAATGTTGATGGCACGCAACTTGTTTGTATTAAAATTGCTCCTTTATCACTTATCAGTGTGGATGCCACTGAAGTTCTCCTCTCTTCTACCTTTGCCATAGCCCCTTCTCTAATCCAGCCCATAACCTGTTGCAAGATCTACCTTCCCTGAACTCCTTTGCATCATGCAGCTCCGCTACCTAAAACTTTAAGGGCTTTCAGATGCCCCTGTGATAACATGCAGTCCCCTTAGCCTGACCTCAGTGTCCTCCATGATCTGATACCAGCTTTGAAGCTCCCATTCTCACTGCCCTCGTGCCCCACCCCTTGGCCTTTGTCCTAGAGGGTCTTCCTAGAGAGCACATTGATCATCCAACTCTTACCCACTCTTCGGGGTCCACCTGAAGGCACACTTCCAAATCCTAGCACCTTCCTTGACCATTCTAAGTTTATGATTTCCCTCATCTCTAAAGAGATAGAATACACACTTTTGGGGGGCTTTAAATCTTCCACATTGAACACTGATATGGGCAAGTTAAGAGCGTCATAGTTAGTACAAAGAATCACAGAGATGGAATGAAGTTTAGATTATCCTCCAGCTCGGCATGTTCCAGAGTACAGAAAATTCTCCTTGCACATGAACCTGTCTGGGTGATCACTGACTAACAGGGTGCTATAACTTAAAATGTGGCTGTTTCCTCCTTGTATGCTCTTATAATAGAGGCATCTGCTCTTAGAGAAATCCTATTCATTCCATTCCAGTCAGGTGAGAACCTAATGCTTCCAGAAAAGGGGGGAAAATGGGGGAAGGGGAGAAATTCCTCTTGCTGGGCTGAGTGAGATTTCCCTGAATCCAGCCTAAATCCCTCGTGCCTATTTTCTCCCAGAACCACTCTAAGCATGCTCTGCCCACTTGCCCTGTCAGCATTACCCGCAGCTTGTTAGAAATGCAAATTCATGGGCCCCAGCTCACACCAAATGAACTGGAAACTCTGAGGGTGGGGCCCAAGAATCCGTCCGAGTTTCAAGGGGCTGCATCACCCATCTGAGACGGAAACAGCTGGCTGCGGTCTGTATCTTTACATACTTGAAAACAGTGTCACCATGCACTTTCTCTCCAGTTAAATAATCTCACAACTCTATTATTTGGCCAGAACGTGGTCACCCACGCCTCCCACATTGGACCAAGAGGCGAGGACACAGGTATAGAACAGTTCCCCCATGCCTCCAGATGTTACCACTCTGGGGCACAAAGAGGGAAAAAAAAATAACAGCTCCAGGTGACCGCATTAGAAAACCCCTTTTAAAAGAGCCAGGAGCCCCTGAATTTAAAGCTTAGCGGAAAAGGTTTTTGTGGTGTGCGACCCCACCTGGGCCGGGCGACGGTTCCGGACCCTGCGGGTGTGGCGGGGAAGGGGAGCCCAGGATGACTCGCAGTTGTGTTTTGAGGGGTTGCTTGGGTGGTGTTTATCTCGCTCTCCCAACACACATGCACACGCTCTCAGTTTCTTGTCATGAAAGGGGAACCCTGCATTTTGTAGACAAGGAGTCGCAGAAGCAACTTTCGAAGGAAAAAAAAAAAAGAGAAGAAAAAAAGACGCCGTGCAGTCTCCCCAGAGGGCAAAGAACCGCGCTGTTTGTTCTGTAACTGAGCAACACCCCGGGCGACCGGCGCTGCCTGTACCTTCTGCGGTTTTTCTTGCTCTTCCCCGCGTGGGTTCACTTCCACCCTCAGAACCCTCCAGAAGTGAAGAATCAGGCCGGGCGGCCGCAGCCCCCAGGCGGCCAGCGGAGCGCGGGCCCCAGCTGCAGGGGATCCCGGCCCAGCGCCCCGCTCAGCCCCTTCCTCCGCCCGGGCGGGTAAAGGGGCGGGCTCACGGGGCCCGGGCGCTGCGCCCTGCTCGCGGTAGGGGTCGCTGCTAAGCGGCGCGCGCTCCCACCGCGGAGAATAACGGGGCCGGGCTGCAGGAGAAAGGAAACCTGCCCGGGACGCGGTGGCGGCCCGGACGGAACGAGGGACGAGAGTTCACTTTTGCTCGGGTGTGAGCGCGCGGCGGCTGCAACGAGTGCGGACCGGGGAGCACCGAGCGAGCGGGTCGCCCATCTCGGGGCGAACAGGGGAGGGCAGCGAGAGGCCAGATACCAGCGTCCTGGTGGGGCGCGGAGCGGGCGAGCCTGGCCAGCGAACGGAGCCGCGGGGGGCGCGCGTCGGGCGGGCCCCCGGAGCCGCGCAGAATGCCCCACGAGGAGTTGCCGTCCCTGCAGAGACCCCGTTATGGCTGTAAGTACGCCGGGTGCGCGCGGCGCCCGCCGGCCTTGGGGAGCCCCTCCTCGGGGACCGCGTTGGAGAAGCGGAGGGAGCCGGGTACGCGCCGCGGAGGGAGCGGGAGGGCAGCGGCTGTGTGGTTGGCAAAGTTGAGAGCTGAAGTTGCAAAAGGGAGTGAGCAGCGCACTGCCGTCCTCCCCACATTTTCCTGGTCCTCGGCTGGTAACCCCAGGCTTTCGCCCGCAAAACCCCGCTGGGAGCGGGAGCAGCGCTGGGTTGCGCTCCGGGAAAGGCCAGGTTGGGGGTTTGGTATCAGGTGAGGAGCCCTCGGAGCTCGGGCCGCTGCCTCCTGGGGCCAGGGGGTGGCGTAAGGGACCGGATCTTGCCGACTCCGAAGGAAAGTTTGTTTGCTGTGGCTACAGGTGGGCACCGCAAGTGCTCTGCCCACGCACTCCGCCAGTGGCAAAGTCAGCTCGGCTGGAAAGGCAGGCGTCTCCTTTCCTGCTCCTTCGAAATGCCCCTGAGTCCCAAGAGCCAGTTTGCACCCCACTGACGTGAATCCCTTACTGGTGCTGCTGCACAAGGGGCAGCGTCGGGCCCAGACCTTCTCTTCCCCGCTTCCCCGTGACCCTATCAGGACTGCCACCGGGAGAGGACGCAGGGCTAGGCTCCCCAGGATCCGGCCTGAACCCGCGTGACTCTACCGAGATGGTGTAGATTACCCAGCCCGTTCAGAAAGAGGTTGCTGTGGCCGATCGTGAGTGGATGGAGCCAGATTAGTACCAACCACGTGGCTTCATGCGCAGAGTTCAGAGTCTTCGCTAAACGTGTGCCAGGAAGTATTTCCTTTAAAACAAACAAAAAGTTAGCGCTCTGTCCCCACGGTTGGCTCTGTCAGTGAACCCATGGCCGAAGACCACTGGTTAATCTTTTGCCCTGGCTTGGCTTGTTATAGAGGAATCAGGTTTGGGGTTAAAGTGGTGACACCTGCCACAGGGGTTGTTTCACGTGTTTGGGAGGGTGGGGCGGGCCACAGGCTGGCTTAATTAAACAAAGGGAGTAGTTTGTGAAAGTTCTTCCAACCCACTAGGCTGCAAATGGATTGTCAGAGATAGGAAGTTCGTTTTTGTCATGTGACCCTTTCGGTGTGAGGCGTAAGGAAGAAGCCTGGGGAGCCAGCCGCGGCCTCTGTACAGTAGTGAAATATGGACCCAGTTCTTTGCAGCCTCGATGATACTTGAGTAAACCACAGAGCCAACAGAGCTCCTGGGATTCGAGGAGGCATGCTGGCGTCAGTCAGTGTGTGTGGTGTCAACCACAGGTTGGTGAAAGGCTTTTATGTATGTGACAAGATCCTAGCACATATGGTAGCTTCCCCGTGTCAGATTAGAAGATGGTGACGAAGTCTGACAACGAGGCATAGACACGTCAAGAAAGGGCTTTCGATACCATGTTTTCATGCATGGTGTAGCTGGTGGGTCATCTCTTACAAGTTCAATATGCTTATGCAAAGTGGCGGTGAATGCAGGGCATGGATGAGGTATCTTCACCCACAGAGACTGATGGATGTGTGATGTTTGCTTGATTTTTATTTTTTCTGTCCAATGTACCAGTGGACTTAGCATACTCCAGGAGCAGCAACCAAGGAGGTTCAGATCCTACAACCATAAAGAACACTCCACATGGCCCCTTTCTCTGGAAATCATTGTCCAGCTTTTCTCACAAGTCTGGTATGATGGCGTGGTGTGCACCCTTATCGGAATAACTCCTGCGTGCTTTCCCCCAGCTCACAAGGGGCTTTGGTCATGGGGTAAAAGAAACATGTTTGATAGTTGCCACACTGTGTGGTCACCCTAAAATATGAAGGCTTTCATAAAGTAGGCTGAGTCCTTAAAACAAATACTTCTGTAATTTGCTAGCGGGTTCATAGTTTATTTTACGAAAATCTAGTTGAACGTACTTTCGTGTTAGCTAGCCTTAGGTAACACATCCTATTCTTGCAAAGGGAGACTGTGATGTATCAGAATACAGAATTTCTGGTAGTGGATTGATTTTTGGCGGGGGGGAAGGGGTCCATCAGCACGCTACAGACAGTTCTGTGAGCTTTTCACAGGAAGTCTGGGGAAGGAAAATGTCCTGTCCTTGCTGTGTTGATTAAAGAATTGTGCTTTTCTTGTCTGTGGGTTTGGTAAGTACAGGTTCCATGAGACCTTGAACTATAGCAAACAGGCTTTATCCCTGACACGTAAAAATACTTAAAGCCCCAATACATGCCCTGTACATGGTCGTTATTTCAGTATATTCTGAGTGAAAGTTATTTGAGACTGGGCTTTGAAAACAACTTTTTAGTAGTTGATATTAACTGTGAAACTTGTTTGAGTTCTGGTCTTCTGTTCAGCATCTCTCCTCCCCTTGAATGTCATTTAATTCAGTAATTGTTGGCAAAGTAAATGCACTGAACTCAGTACTGTCCCGGTATCTCTCTTCTTCCCCAGACTGAGTGTCTGTCAAATACCACATAGAAAGTAGTACTTGAGGGATTTCTCGATGAGTTCTCCGTAAAGGCACCTTTCTCAGATTTCTGACAGGAGAGAGATTGCTGAAGTCTTCCTGGTTGGCACACCGGAGCACTGAATTAAAATTAAATAGATCATTTTCTATGTAATTCCTGCTTTTTCTATTTTAGCCACATTCTCCTGCAACCTTTGAAATTACTTTATGTCCCATTACTACAGAACAAAACTGAAATAACTGCTCATTCACGCCATGCTGCAGGGAAGAAGTGGCAAAAGGTAAAGGAGGAAATGGCTTTATGAATTTAGACCTAACCGGAATATTCTATGATACACTATTATAACCAGATTATCTTTCTTTTTTTTTTTTTTTTTTTAAGATTTTATTTATTTGACAGAGAGAAGCACAGCCAGAGAGGTTCGGAACACAAGCAGGGGAAGTGAGAGAGGGAGAAGCAGGCTTCCCACCTAGCAGGAGCAGGGAGCCCGATGCGGGACTCAATCCCAGGTCCCTGGGATCATGACCTGAGCCGAAGGCAGTCGCTTAACCAACTGAGCCACCCAGGTGCCCCCAGAGTATCTTTCTACACTCAAAACCAAATTTATTTATTCTTAAATATTTTATTTATTAATTTGAGAGGGAGAGAGGACATGAGCAGGGGGAGGGGCAGAGCCAGGGGGTCAGGCTCGATCTCAGGATCCCGAGATCATGACCTGAGCCAAAGTCATATGCCTAACCCACTGAGCCACCCAGGTGCCCCCAAACCAAACTTAAGTGGCACTTAAGCTTAGGCATGATTTGAAAGTAATTTTTGTGCTGTTGCAATGAATTATGATGAATTAGCCAGAGTAAGGCTCAAAACACGTTGCCACCATCATCTGTTGAAAGTTTTCTTCCAGTTACTTGAGAGTTAAGAATGCCACTGATAGCAAAACAGGGCCTTTGTGATTAGACTTAGGTCATCTCACTCAGAATTGATAATTCAGTCAACATGTAAGTGCCTACTGTGGGTGTGTAACCAGTGTGCTTTTGGCAAGAACTGTGGTTATTTGCCCTTGGCAGAAATTCTCTCATGAGAAACATTGTAAAGCTAATAGTGCTCAGTGTTTCACTGTTTGTTTTTTAAAAAGTGCAACCTGGGCCTAATAGAAGGTGTGTGTGTGTGTGTGTGTGTGTGTGTGTGTGTGTGTGTATGTTGGGGGAGGGGTTTGCTATTCTGCCTGATGCTTTGAGCTTTCCTTCCCTCCCTCCTTCCTCCCTCCCTCCTTCCTTCCTTCCTTCCTTCTTTCCACAATCCTGTTAGAATGGCGAGGTTTTTTCCAGATCTGCCTGGTAGTTGGAGTTTTGGGGTAGGTGACATAACTTAACCTCTTAACCCTTTCTCATTATTAATCTGGGAAGAAATCTGAGTTCTGAGCAGGTTAAACTCCAGCATTACAGCTCTTCAGTGCATCTTGGCTTCAACATTGCATCGGTGTTTTCATGTCAATGCAAAAGGTTTAAGATACCTGCTGCGTCGCCATGTCATGCTGTCATTAGACAGAAAGTCGAGTCACTCTTTCGTGTACTGTTGTTTCGGTTGAGTTTTTCCAAAGGATCTTCAAGGTCAACAACTGAAGTGTTATTTTAGTATGCCTTTAAGTTTAATTACACATGTTAGCTAAAATGACTTGTTTGGGAGAGTTTAAGTTTTGTAATACCAAGTTTGTTTTAGAAGTTAGTGTTTAGGGTGTTAGCTAATCCCCTTTTTCTCTAGGGAACCGTTGGTTTGCTGTTGCACCTACTGTCCCACTATGCAAGTTATTTAACAGCTCATTTTACTTAAAAGTCTAGTATACAAACCGATATAACGCTTCAAGTCTTCATGGTAACCGAAGGGGAAACAAAGGCTGTTCACTCCTGATTTGATAGTCAGATGTAGCTCCTGTAGGCAATTCAGCCTAGGGAATTAACGTTAGTGAACTTTGCAAGAGTCCGTTCTTTTCGTGTACAGCTGTTACCATCTGCTTGTTACTACCTTAGAGAGGGGCCCTATTTTCCCGTTTCACAAAGGAGCTGAAATCCATGGTAATGTCTCAAGGCCACTGCAACTGGCTGGTGACAGTCAGGACTTCGAAAGCTGTTACTATCCAAACCTGAAGACTCACCGGCTGTTTTCCATTTGTCTCCCCTGAATTATCTGGAGGGGTTTCACCTCTTTTGTTGCATATGTCTTTTTATCAAACTCCAGAAACCTATGGCTATTTGGATAGTGTGATCTTTTAAAAGTAGATACGCAATATTGTCTAAACTGGATTTTGCTTCCTCCCCGCCCCCCAAGGAAAGCTGGGAAGAATACATGAGCTTTTTAGAGTACATCCAGGCTTCATCAAAGGGTTTTCTGTCTGTCTGGAGACATCCCATCTCACTATGAGGCACTGAAATGAAAGAAAGGTTTTGCCATAATACAGTGGTATGCTCCAGCGATTCCAAATGGGATAATTTGTAAAACACACTTGATTACGTATACTGGCCTTGCCTTAAAATGTGGGGTTGATGAGAAATCAGGCAGAAGCTTGCAGGGAGGGGACCGACAAGCAAGCCAGGACTTTTTCACTTAACTGTTCTCCTTTATTTTTCTCCCTCAAAGGACAGAATGGTGTCAGTGAAATGGCAATTGCTTGTAGTTAAGTAGACGAGGGTTTGAACCTTTACTTCCAACACTGACTGCCTGTGTGGCCTTGGGGTTTTTTCCTGGACCTTGAAGGGGGGTGTTTTATGCTCCTGTATGACGACAGCACATATTGACACATTGCTGAATGAACTGCGGAGATTTTAGTTAACTGAGCACCACAGGTGATGGGTGAAAGAGAAAGGACCAAGATGGTCACAGCAGAATCACGCTTATGCCTCTGAGTGTACTTCCTGGTTCTGTGGAATAGAAGACACGAGAGTGATGGATTTGGATGGGGCAGTAGGCAGGCTTCACAGACTGGGTATTTAAACAAGACCTTGAAAAAAAGTGGGAGGCATCTGTGTATTAGCGGTGTGGGTACCGTGGGCAGTATGGAAGCTTAGGGGGATGGGGATAGCTGCTGGGGCGTCCTGGTGTAGCTGGGAGGGGACTTATCCTAGAATCATTTCTTTGTAGACAACACAGGACAGTTAGAGCTGTCTTGAGGAAAGCAGCTCGGCTCAGTCTCTTACTGAAGTATCTTTTGCTTTGAAACCCCCCTCTTTTTTTAACTTTTCATTAGACATTGATTGGTGAGTGGCCCAGTGAAGTGGGGTGTGGAGGGAAGGTTAAGGGTAATTGGAGTGCCTGGTGCTGGAGACTGAAGGGGGGCAGGTGAGGTTTGGGGGGACATTTGGGGTCCACTCTCTCTGCAGCTCAGAAGTCCCTTCACCATACTTGTAGGTTTGGGGATTCCTTTGGACGGGCAGGTTTGTCAGAGAGTTTTGCTGAGGGTAGGACAGACGTTGTTGAATGATGCCGATGCTTAAGACACTGAAGGCACTCGATGAATACGGAGGCGGAGGCAGGTAGGTACGGACCCTGCTGGGCACTTGTTGACGCCAGCCTGGGAGACAGACGACTAACTCTAAACCATCCCAGAAGGTACATTCTCTGCCAGCAGGTGTGGAGAAAAGGCATAGTTACAGTAGGACAGGGATCTTGACAAGTAAATTATTGGGCAGTAGAGTTTCTGTCACCTCTTTTTTTCATTCTCTCTATTACTTGGGGCAATTTTTACTTCTAAAATTTGGCTGGAGATTTAGTACCCTTCAGCGATCTGTGGGAAGATGGCTAACACCACATTTCCAGTTCATCGTTGCAATGTAACAAAACTGTCCGCAGACTCCCCTTTTAGGTTTGGAATCCTGGACCAGACCGACAGTCTGTGTCCGACACACATCTGACTGCTGTCGCCTAGGCCAGGGCACTGGTTTTTGGGGAGTACTTTCTGGAGGAGCAACAGCAGAACATCACTTGAGAACTTGTTATGAAGGTGAATTTCTGGGCACCCTCCTCCCGTAGGCTTTCTGAATCAGCAACTAGGGGTGCGCCCACCACCACGTCAGGGGAGCCTTGTAGGGGATTCTGTTGCCTTGGTCATGGGCAGAGGTGAAAAGATATATCTAATACACAGTCGCCCTCCTCACAGCACTTGCAGGTTTTGGTCAGAGAAGTATAAACACACGGCTACAACACTGAAGGCTTTATTTAACCTACTCCTTGTGTGTTTGATCGGAGCACACATATAGCACTGCCGGCAAACCGGGCATTGATTTCTATATAAATTTGTGTTTATCTTACGGGATTTGTTTTTGTCTGTCTTTAAGGTTGCTTTTCTCTCTTCTGGGAGACGAATGGGATGTGGAAGATAAAGTCCAAAATTGCCGCAGAGGAGTGATGGAGGCCCACTTGCCAAGGATTTCTAGGTGGGGGTAGCACACTTGAGAGTCAGTGGGAAAACTTTCTGTGTAAAACAGAGGTGCCAAGTTGGCAATTCTGAGCTCTAAAACTGGCATGAGTGCCTGGACAGGAAGGGGTGAAGGATATCCTCTTCCTCCATCTTTTTCTTCAGAACAACTTGAAGTGTTTTTAATTCATTCACTTATTCACAGTTAGTTGAACGTGCTAGGATTCAGGTCACCCCCACACTACAGGGAAGCTACAAATTTGTTGGTTTTGCTACTGATTACGGACAGGAGGACATTCCTATGATTTGATTGCCTTTTTTGCTTGGGGTTCTCAAAAATGACTTTTTAAAAAAGATTTTATTTGTGGGGGAGGAAAGCGATGGGGGGAGAGGGAGAATCTCAAGCAGTTTCCCCACGGAGTGCAGAGCCCCACATGGGGCTCGATCTCAAAATGCTGAGATCATGATCAGACCTGAGATCAAGGGTTGGATATTCAGCTGAGTGAGCCACCCAGGTGCCCCCAAAGATGACTTTTAATTGTTCTCCTGTATCCATTACTATCAGATTTCTGAAGGAGGACCTTCTTATATTATTTTAAAAAATTAAGATCGTTAGTTCCTGGTAATTTTTTCCATTCTCATGTGGTTTTGTTGTTGTTGTTTAGAGGTATGAATTCAGTTTTAAGTAATGTTAATGCATTTCCTTAGTCCTCTCCATCCAAGAAGATTGGATTTGTCAGTGATGTTAGCAACATGTATTTCAATCAAGTGATGTTTATGTTTATTATCTGGCTGGTAGGCTGATATTCTGGCACTGAGAAAACATTCAATAAATATTTGCTATTAATACAGATTTTGCTTAAAATCTGTACTGTTTCTCAAAAGGAGGAACTTGTTTCTATTATCTGTTAAAGATAATCAGAGCAGCTTTCAAGTGCCAGGCAAACATTTAATGTTTAGATTTGTTTTCATACTGTGTGAAACCTAGGCAAGTTACTTTCATTTCCCTGTGCCTAAGTGTCCATACTTGGAAACTGCAAGTGGGAAGGTCCGTGCTCAGAGGGTTAAGTGACATAATACATGGAAATGTACGTGTTCAAATGTGCCTCTGGAGGGTCTGTGCTTGAAAGCTGGAGGAGAGAGGGTGATAGTGGTGACGGTTCCCCCACATCGCTCCTGCCCCATCCCTGTCCCCCCGGCTCTTTGCCTTTTTCTCTCCTGAATAGAAAGTGGACTTAAACTCTTGGGCCCCAGTGAGCCCGGCTGGCACCATCGTTAGAGCATACAACTCTTTCTTGGGGTTGTGAGTTCGAGCCCCACATTGAGGGTGGAGTTTACATAAAAATTTTTTTTTAAAAAATCCTGGACCCATATTATATTGAAAGGATATACTGCTGGGGAAAATTTTTTAGTTATCTAATTTGGAAATTGAGTGAATCTTACTTTCGTTGGAGACCAGACTATCCTTGTTATTTCCAAATCACGTTAGACTGGGATTGGATTCCTGCACTGTGTTTTTCTGTCGTCTTAAAATGATAGTGGAGTTGGCAGTTGCACATCTGAGTGAGAAATTGTTGCTGTGCGTTCCTAAGGATCCTGTCGTCTCTTGCAGGGTTAAGTGGATTGCTACTGGGGCTGTGTCTGGCTGGAAAGCCCAAGGGTTCGTGGTGCTCTCAAGGTGGGCAGGGGCTACTTGAAATAAGTGTTAGTCTTTATGCTTGGTTCCCCTTGTAGAGTTTGGCATGGCCAGCAGGGTCCACCTTGTGCTGTGGCTGTCTGAAGGGAGGCAGGGAAGGAGGAACTTCTTCTGACCTCCCTCAGGCCTTACTGCCTCTAGCAAGTTAGTGAAGCTCAAGTTCATGGGCCCAGTGAAGCTCGACGCATAGGAATAACCCAGGTGTGTGTTGGAGCCCAGAGAAATGGACAATCTCGGCTGCATTTTACCTTGGCACTTGGAAATGATGCATTCATTAAACTCTCCTTCTCTGTACATTTCCTATAAAAGTTTTCTATCCATTGTCTAGTACTTACTGCCTCAAAAAGGGAGAATTGAGACCAGCTAGACTCCAGTGACTGCTACATGGTGGTTGGCTACGTCTGCCACTTTCTCGTCCTTGTCCTGAGCCCTGGGCTGACCAAGCCGGCTTCACAGGGGGTGGAGTCAGGGGGCTGGGAAATGTTTGTCACATAGTCAACCTCACGGGTTCCGAGTTCTTCTTTCGGCCACCCCCGAAACAGCTGCCCCCATATGAGACCCAGGCAGGTGGCTTCCCAGAGCTTTGCTCATACTGAACCCTTATAAATTTGTCTGAGAAAGGGTCATTACAGAGCTGAAACACACTTGCTTTAGCTTTCATTCTGTCGCTGAGATTTTCCAAAGGAAACAGAATTACTTAAAAAAACACCTGAATTACCTGTCCATGGGAACTGGGGTGACCACAGTCCTTTCCTTTCCATTGACATTAACTCTGGCTGCAGTCTCAGATTTCTTCCTTGGTTCTTTAATAAAATGTTTGCTGTTGTCCATGTGAATGAGCCAGTAGTTTGGAGGACTGTGCTTCCATATTCCTGTTTAGCATAGGTTCTGGCAGGGATGGGAATATTTTGAATTGACTTACCATGAGTTACCTTTCAAAACAAATGAGTTTTGAAAAACAGTGTACTACATGGAGTACTCTAAGGAAAAATGTGAACAAAATAAAAAAAATACCCTTGAGGGCCAGGACTGTGTTTTGGTTACTGCAGTATCCCCACTATCTGGCACATAGGTCAACTGTCATGTCAGCAGTGGGTCTACCTAGATAATGAGATAATGGGTGAACTAAAAAAAAAAAAACAACTTTCTCTTCCTCAAATTTTTTATGAACATGTTTTTTTGTAATGAGAAAGGTTATAATAGCTTCCTGATAAGGATAGAAAGTTCTTGTGGAGAAAATCAGTCTGAAAGACAGTTCTGTCATCATGGAAGGATTCAGTGGAGATCTGATTTTCAGGTGTGTGTGTGTGTGTGTGTGTGTGTGTATGAGAGAGAATGATGGATAGACTGACGTATGAAGTGTTTTGAAGTCCAGGACTCCTAGTGGTTAAGCTTTTGGAGTTGGAGTAGAGATGATGAGAGGTTGGATGAAAAACCTAAAGATCAGTAAGGCAAACTTAGCAGTGGGGACAAGAAAAAAATCCTAGCTGGGCTGTAGCTATTTAAGGTTTTCTGTTTGTTTTCGTAATCTCCACACCCAAGGTGGGGCTACAACTCAAGACCTCAAGATCAAGAGTCCCGTGCTCTTCCCACTGAGATAGCCAGGTGCCCCAGGTTTTTAAAACATGCGAAGGGAAAGTGTGAAGGAACCTGATCTGTCAAAAGCCATTGTGACCCCAAAAGTAGTGTCCACAGTGACAATAAAGGTGGCCAACATAACAGTAGGGGAGTAGCCTTTTGACTCACAAGAAGTCTCAACAGCCTGTAAAGAGGTAGACAACTATTTATTTTTCTTTGATTCAACAAGAGGTACAGAATGCTGTGCATATAGTGGAATTCACACAGTTTGCAGACCAAATGCCTTCAGAGGTCAAGCATGATCTGAGTCTTACATTAAAATAAGACACTTTGGCATGTCCTTCAATCAGAGATTGCATTTGCTGCCTTACTCAAGTGGGGAGGAAAATAATTGTGAGCAGTACACAGATATCCGTACACAGGAGTCTTGGAGCTGCCATTGTCCCCTGCAGGATTTTAACCAACCCAGGCAGCTGTAGTGAAGGAGTGTCTGCCTGGAGCCATGAGAAATACGAGGCACTGTGAGGACCAGGGAGCATCTAGCATCAGAGAGCTTAAGTTAAGGTGTCACTTGGTTTGTGACATTGCATATGACTTCCTTGAGTGAGTTTCCGTTTACCTCTAAAGGGATACGAGGTATGGAAGGTTGCGCTGAAAATGATTCAAGCGTGTATATGTGGGCTCATGTCTGGGAGTAATTTTGCCACTTACTTGAATAACTTATTGGAGTAGTCTTACTCAAGTTAGTGTTGATCACTGACTCATTGATCTGCTTCAAAGGAAGTGTCACTTGAATTTTGTGACATATGCTGTCTTTGGAGCCATATTTGAAACGACATTTCTTCTTACTCTAGTTTGAAAGGTAGAGTTATGACTTGTTGGTAGCATTATCTGTGAGATGTAAACTTTCTAAACCTTAAGAAGGGATCTTTGGCCAGATCCTTCCTTGTCAAGCTGAATATTCTCTTACCAGGAAGTGTAAATAATGCACATACAAGTGAATAGTAGGATCTTTAAACCTGAAAAGACTTGTCAAGAGTAGTGTCTTTGAGACCTGTGCTGTAAGCAAGTGTTTCATAAACAGAAACTACTTTATGGACAGTGGGAACCTGTATGTTGAGCAATGGGGGATGAAGCTAGGGAAGGCAACTCTGTCTCTCAACTGGTGATAGAATTCCTTTCTTTCTAGGGTGCCTAGGTGGCTCAATCAGGTAAGCATCTGACTCTTGATCTCAGCTCAGGTCTCAATCGCAGGGTCATGAGTTCAAGCTCCACATTGGGCTGCATGCTGGGTGTGGGGCTTACTTAGAACAAAGCAAAAAACAACCCTCTTACACTGTTGGTGGGAATGCAAGTTGGTGCAGCCACTTTGGAAAACAGTGTGGAGGTTCCTCAAAAAATTAAAAATAGAGGGGCACCTGGGTGGCTCAGTTGGTTGGGCGACTGCCTTAGGCTCAGGTCATGATCCTAGAGACCTGGGATTGAGCCCCACATTGGGATCCCTGCTTGGCGGGAAGCCTGCTTCTCCCTCTCTCACTCCCCTGCTTGTGTTCTCTCTCTGGCTGTGTTTCTCTCTGTCAAATAAATAAAATCTTTAAAAAAATTTTTTAAAAATAGAGCTACCCTATGACCTAGCAATTGCACTACTGGGAATTTACCACAAAGATACAGATGTAGTGAAAAGAAGGGCCATATGTACCCCAATGTTCATTGCAGCAATGCCCACAATCGCCAAACTGTGGAAAGAGCCAAGGTGCCCATCAGCAGATGAATGGATAAAGAAGATGTGGTCCATATATACAATGGAGTATTACTCAGCCATCAGAAGGGACAGATCCCTGTCGGGGGCACGCCCCATAGATGGTGCTGCGTCTGCTGTGGAGAGCTCCACAGCAGACGTCAGCAGCCGTGCTGCCCAGGTTAAGGCGCCGAGCGCATGAAGCAGCTCCAGGAAGCGCCGCCCTGAAGATCATGTGACCGCAGGCCTCATACGTGTGTCCGTGCTCAGTGCGTGGTCACCGGACTCCACCAATGCCTGCTCGCCGTGCAGGCCACGCCCCATGTGATCTCCTCTCTGATTGGCTAGGATACTATATAAAAGGGGGCTAGAAAGCTTCCTGAGGGGAGACGTGGAGAGGCGGGGAGATGGTGAGGAGGAGAGGAGGCGGCAGGTGGCAGGCGGAGAGAGGAGGCGAGCGGCGAGATGGCGAGGCGGGAAAGGAGAGACGATGGGAGACATCAGGAAACGATGGGAGAGGAGAGAGGAGAGACGAGAGGGGGAGGAACCAGAGAATAAACGGGAGCTTCAACGTTGACCCGTATGTTGCGTCTTCTCTGCTGGCGGGGAACGCGGCAGATCCCCAGCTTTTGTATCAACATGGATTGGACTGGAGGAGATTATGCTGAGTGAAACAGGTCAAGCAGGGAAAGTCAATTATCTTATGGTTTCACTTACTTATGGTGCATAAGGAATAACATGGAGGACATTAGGAGAAGGAAGGGAAAAATGAAGGAGGAAATTGGAAGGGCAGACGAACCATGAAAGACTATGGACTCTAAGAAACAAACCGAGGGTTTTAGAGGAAAGGGGGTGGTGGGATGTGTTAGCCTGATGATGGCTATTAAGGAGGGCACGTGTTGCATGGTGCACTGAGTGTTATATGTAAACAGTGAATCATGGAACACTGCATCAAAAACAAATGATGTACTGTATGGTGATTAACATAACATAAAGAATAGTAATAATTTTTTTTTAAAAAAACTTCTCTTTCCAAAGTTGAGATGTTGTGATTTAGTTTTAAGTAAAGGAAGGGTGGGGAGCAGGGCAGCTGGGGTCATTTGGAGCTTCAGAAGAATTCTCAGGGCTGCTGGGTGCCAGTAATGGGCCAGCTTGTGAGGTTAATAGCTCATCTTGGTTTAGGACTCAGTGTAATTCATAGTTGGAAACCTGGCTGCCTAGTAGAATTCCACATGAGCTTTACAAACCAAACGTTGATTCCCTGGATCCCATCCCCCAGATACTCTGTTTACGTGGTTTGGTATAGAACTCTGACACAGGTATTTTTATTTTGTTGTATTTTTCTGTTTTTTAAATAAAAAATTCAAGTCTCCAGAGCCTCAAAGCACAATACAGTGAACACCATTCCTTTCACTTAGCTTCCCCAACTGTTAACCTCCCGTCATACCACTCTGGCTGCAGACACTGGCCACTCACCACGAAATACTCAGCTGCCAACTTAAATGCCAACAAAGGGGACGCCTGGGTGGCTCAGTTGGTTAAGCGACTGCCTTCGGCTCAGGTCATGATCCCGGAGATCTGGGATCGAGTCCCACATCAGGCTCCCTGCTCGGCGGGAAACCTGCTTCTCCCTCTCTCATTCCCCCTGCTTGTGTTCCCTCTCTGGCTGTGTTTCTCTCTGTCAAATAAATAAAATCTTCAAAAAAAAAAAAAAATGCCAACAAGGACCTTCTCCTCCCCGGCCGCATCCCCAGTCCCACCAGTACCGTGAGTCAAGTCCACTGTCTGATTTGAAATTCAACACTAGGATTTTCCCCGGGTGTACTTTATCACTGATTTTATGGATCCATGGTCCAGTCAAGTTTCTGACATTGTTTTAGGCCCAACCCCTACCCTGGTCTTCCCCAGCCTGAAATGGCCGCTGCCACCTCCCTATCAGTTCAAGGACACTGAGTGCCCTGAGGAGCCCAGGCCCACTTCCTGGCATGAAGGCCCTACGAACCCTGTGGCCTCCTCTTAGCACACCGCATTAGGGGACCACCGGCTCCAAACTCCTGCAACGGGTGATGAATAGTTCTATAACTCCATAGGAGATTCCAACAGAGGAGATTTCCCAAGCCTGGAAATCCACAGAATTGAAACCCCTCCCTCTGTGTGTATGCATGTTTGTCATAAAATGCACCACAGAAGATTGATCGTTTCAAGCATCTTTACGGGTACTATTCTCGGGTATTGGGTACACTCAGCGTATTATGCTGTCACAACCACAGTTCATCTCCAGATCTTTTTCTCTTGTCAATCCGCAGCTTGGTACTCATGAAGCACTAACTGCCCATTTTCCCTTCCTCCCAGCCCCTGGCACCCAGCCTTCTCCTTTCTCTATGATTTTGATTACTCTAGATATTGCAGGTAGATGGAATCTGTGATTTTTGTCGTTTGCTAATTGGCTTACGTCACCTGCTGGAATGTCCTCAAGGGGCATCTAATTGTAGCAAGTTCCTTTTAAGGCTCAATGATATTCTGTGGTGTGTGTAATGTATGTGTGACACACACGTACATCGTATTTTGTGTATCCATTCATCCATTGATGAACACTTAGTTTCTACCTTTGGCTATTACGAATAATGCTGCTGTGAACATAGGCATGTACAAGGGTGTGTTGGAGTCTCTGCTTTTGCTTCCATTGAGTGTACCCAGAAGGGAGATTGCTGGATCGTCAGGTGATGGTTTGTTTAATTTTTAGAGAAACTACCACCCACCTTTCACTTTTCAATAAAGTGAATTGAAGAAGCCTCGGAAGGGTGCAGTATCTTGGAGTTTAAGGAAGAAGTCAGCATGCAGGCCTCTAGGCTCCTGTTCCTGTTACCTCCCCAAGGGTGCGTGTAGATTGACCTCCTCTTCATAGAGCAAAAAGACCAAGGGTGTAAAATGTAACTTTGGCAAGATCTCCTTTTTTACAACCTCGGCTGTTATGTGGAATAGGAGTTAGAGTGTAGTGTTTCCTTAACAGTATCATAACTTCCTAAAGAGTTTAGTTTGGGACTGGTAATTTAAATAAATAGAATTAGTACCTAGAAAACAAGTTGCCCTTGGCCTCCATAAGTAGTGAAAAAGGAGGTAATAGGTCGCCTCTCTGGGGCCGGTTGGATTTTTTAAACAGAATATTTCAGTTAGCTCCTCCAAATAGTAAATATGTGACCTTGGGCGAAGTCTTAACTTCCTTGGGTCATGTTGTGCAAGTGTAAAGTGGGGATAATGACAGTGGAATGAATTAATCTGTGTCAAGTTCTTGGTTTCTGGTACAGAGAAAGCACTCATTCAGTGCAGGCTATGAATATAATTCCATCAGTTTCAAAGATGTTATTTAGATCTGATTGTCTTTGGAAGCATTATTTGAAAGCGGGTATTTTTAAAAATGAGTGGCAACTTGTTTCCTGGACTTGGCATCTTCTTCTTTGCCAGTCTATGACGGGTAGCCTGAGGCCCCTGGAATGAGGATTCTTAGTCTGAAGAGTGGCAGGAGCGTGTGAGAGTCAGCACTGCAGAGCATCTCTAGACTGAGAGTCAGGGCTGGGTATGGGTCATCTTGACCTACAGCTACAGCTGTGGGGTCCCGAATAAGAAAGTGTGTTTGGTGGGTTTTGGCTTCACTGCACCCTGCATCAGGGGGATCCAGGCCTGGGCAGCCTGCTCTTCTGGAATGCTGGTGATTCATCTATTTCCTGGTTGGACATGAGCTGAGAATTTTCTGATCAGTCTAACTCCATCTAACTAAGTTACTCTGTGTTAATGATAAGGTCAGGGCATCTGCTAAATAGAGCCTATGAAGTCCCAGGGATTATTGAAGAAGAGAAATATTGGTTCTGCAGAGCCAGTAACCTAGGAAGCATTGAAAAGTGGACAGTTAACACTTGACGGGGAAACCCTGATCTAACCCTGATTGAAACCAGGGGCCCGTCTCTGGTTGCCTTGTTCAGCCTGGGGAGAGACGTTCCGAAGTGCTTCATGTCTTCTAGGAGGGGACAGGACCACAAGAGGTGGAGAATATGTGCACAGTTCTAAACTGAGGGATTGCCTTCTGCCTTGTTCTGTCAGTTTAACTCCTGAAGATGCTGATGATAACATGGAGACACGGCCTTCCCCACGCTGCGTGCTCTTCGAGGCACTTGATATGAATCGCCTGATTTAACCCTTACACCGCCCGACCCCTGTTTTCTAGGTGGGCTGAAGGAGGTACAAAGAGATTAAACGGCTGAGTCAATATTTGAAGCCAGGCAGTGTGGCTGTAGATGTTGCACCCACCATACCTGCTGGAGAGAAGTTAAAAAGTCCATTTTTGGCACTTGGCACTTGTCTTTCAGATATTCCATTCAGCTGTTGTATTTGTTTCTTGTTGATGACAAATGAACAGAAAGTGAGGGCTTACCTGCAGTTGGAGGGAAAATAGTAATGTATTTTCTCACAGTTCTGGAGGCTAGAAGCCCAGTCAGCACCTTGGCTGGACCATGCTTTCCCAGAAGGCTCTGCGGGAGGATCCCTTCCTGCATCTTTTCTTCCCTGCTTCTGTCTGTGGCTGGTGAGACTTTCCTTGACTTTTGGATGCATCATTCCATTCTCTTCCCCTGTGCTTACCTAGCATTCTCCTGGGTGTCTGTCTGTTCTTCTTACAAAACATTAGTCATTGGATTAAGGTCCACGTTAATCTGGTGTGACTTGATTTTAATTCATTGCATCGAAAAAGGCTCCATTTCAAAATAAATTCATATTCCAAGGTTCTGGGTACATGTGAAATTTGGTGGTGGTGGGGGGAACTATTGAACCCCGTTTAGCCATTAACTTGGGGAAAAAGAAGAATCGTAGGCGTTATGAATTTTAAGCTTAGGGACTTTGGCCGCTCATAAACAGTTGGTAAGTATTGCCATGGAGAGGTGGTGAGTGAGGGGGTTGGCTGGTACCTACTAATCAGTCAAGCATTTGCTGATGGCAAAACAGATGAAAAAAGGGGGTGAAAGCAGAGTGCATGGGGAGCAGATAGCAAAGAAAGGGTTTGGCAGCCTCAGAAGCCCAATGAGGCTATGGCAGGCGCTAACCTAGTGAAGATAGCAGTAATACCAACGCTGTCGAGCAAGCAGCAAGCGCCTCATCCTCGGAGTTGAAACTTTCTCTCAATGACTTAAAGTCTTTTCAGTGCATTCTGGTGAAGAGAACGGGGTAGTGTGTGGTCCTTTTTAGGGCACTTTGTATCTGGTTGACTTTGTAGTATCTGTAGGTTTAGCCAACAGTGAGGCAGAAAATAGGCTCATTTAGAAGTCATTTGATCAGGCTGGGTGGCTGAGATCTACATTGTTCCCAACATAATTTCTGTGGCAACAGGATTTGACATAAATCTATAACTCAAGTTTATGAATATCTACTTTTCATGTTTTGCTTTGGCCCAATAAGCACAGAACCAAACTTGGGGCTCATTTATAGGATTTATGAAGGTGTTATGCATTGTTTTCAGGGTATTTATATTCCTTCTCCCTTCATTGCTAGTCTTTTACTGTTTTTTTTTTATCCCATTTCTTTATATTATTTTTATTTTACTAAATATCTTGGTTGACCCATTCAAATACTCTTAAGAAGGAAGACAAAAGTGTTCATACAGTGAAGGAGCACTTAGGGCAGATCTCTGCCCCTTGAGAGCTGACCTCTGCCCAAGGAGACAGCACATTGTCGCAGAGCCCTCTCGCCAGAGCTCATTGTCACTTGGCTCTGGTTTGCAGAGTTTACACACTCTGTAAAATCAGAGTGTACCTATGGGATGACATCATTAGGACAAAATGGGATAGCAAGGGTAAAGCACTTAGCACAGGGCCTGGCATGTACAGGGTGCTCAGAGGAGCAAAGAAGAGTTTCAGAGAGGGAGTGGTGTGAGCTGAGCGTGTGGGATTCAGGAGAGGAAAGCAGAGGGGATGGGGGATCTTGGTTTTCATTAAGGCAAGGATTCTTAGGCACTGGAGACAGTGACTGGGCCATTGTTTCTGCTCCTTCCTCCTCCAGCATTCCCTCTCACCTATTGTAACTCTAAACCCATGTGCACCTTGCTTTGTCTGACCCTGTGTTTGCTCCATGTGGAGCTCTCTCAGAAAATCGGGAGGCCTGCCCTCTTCACTGATGGCAACAGAACTGATGCAGAGATTTGAAACTCTTAATTCTGGTGACCAAGACTATTTTGGGAGATGGATTCCTTATTAAAATTTTATTGCCTGAATTTGCTTTTTCTTCTCCATCCTTTTTATTTACTGCCTTCTGTTACATATAAACTTTGGAAGTCCGCATAGCAGACAGCTGTTAATGTTGCCATTGGAGAACCACAGACACAACTTAAAATAAACTGATTTTTTTTAATTTAAATTCAGTTTCGTTAACATATAGCGTATTATTAGTTTCAGGGGTAGAACTGAGTGATTCATCAGTTGCATGTAACACCCCGTACTCATTATATCACGGGCCTTCCTACATGCCCATCACCCAGTTACCCCATTCCCTTACCTACCTCCCCTCCAGCAACCCCTCAGTTTGTTTCCTAGAGTTAAGAGTCTCTTATAGTTTGCCTCCCTCTGTTTTTATTTCACTTTATTTTCCTTTCCTTCTCCACGTTCATGTTCTCGTTTTTAAATTCTGCAGATGAGTGAAATCATACAGTATTTCTTTCTCTGACTTATTTCACTTAGCATAACACCCTCTAGCTCCATCCACATCATTGCAAATGGCAAGATTTCATTCTTCTTGATGGTTGAATAATATTCCTCTCTCTCTCTCTCTCTCTCTCTCTCTCTCTCCGTGTGTGTGTGTGTGTGTGTGTGTGTATTACATACCACCTTTTTATCCATTCATCTGTGGATGGACATCAGGGCTCTTTCCATCATTTGGCTCTTGTGGACATTACTGCTGTTAACATTGTGTGCATGTACCCCTTTGAATCACTATGTTTGTGCCCTCTGGATAAATACCCAGTAATGCAGTTGCTGGGTCATAGGGTAGCTCTATTTTTAAATTTTTGAGGAGCCTCCATACTGTTTTCCAGAGTGGGTGCAGCAGCTTGCATTCCCACCCACAGTGGAGGAGGATTTCCATTTCTCCACATCCTCGCCAACATCTGTCATTTCCTGACTTATTAATTTTAGTCATTGTACCTGGTGTGAGGTGGTAGCTCACTGTGGTTTTGCTTTGTTTTTCCCTAATGCTGAGTGATGTGGAACATTTTTTCATGTGTCTGCTACCATTTTTATGTCTTTTTTAGAGAAATATCTGTTCATGTCTTCAGCCCATTTCTTGAGTGGATTATTGTTTTTTTGGCGGGGGTGTTGAGTTTGATAAGTTTTTTTATAGATTTTGGATACTAGCCCTTTATCTGATAGGACATTTGCAAGTATTTTCTCCCATTCCATAGGTTGCCCTTTGGTTTTGTTGATTGTTTCTTTTGCTGTGCAAAAGCTTTTTCTCCTGAAGAATTCCCAGTAGTTCATTTTTGCTTTTATTTCTTTGGCCTCTGGAGACATGTCCAGCAAGGAGTTGCAGCAGCCAAGGTCAAAGAGGTTGCCGTCTGTGTTCTCCTCCAAGATTTTGTTGGTTTCCTTTCATCCATTTTGAGTCTATTTTTGTGTTTGGTATAAGAAAGTGGTCCGATTTCATTCTTCTGCATGTTACTGTCCAGATTTTCCAACACCATTTGTTGAAGAGAATGTCTTTTTTCATTGGATATTCTTGTCTGCTTTGTGGAAGATTAGTTGACAACTGATTGATTTCCAGTCACACAGAGAAATGCTTAAAAAAACAAAGTGGGAAGTCAGGATATACCATGGAGAAGTTCGAACTTAAATTCTATGGAGAAAAAGACTGAAAGGAAGTACATCAAATTGCTAACAGTTGTTTTAGATGGAGCCGTTTCCTGTTCACTAGAGAGACCTGTAATGCTATTAAAAACAGGGGAGAAAAACCCCACGTTAGATTTCATATCATTCCTTCTGATGGCGAGAGAGTAAGTTCTTTCCTATTTGGACTTGACTGACTTGAGTGAATATAGCCTCAGGTAGAAGTTGTTAGTGTGAGAGAGCAAGTTGCTGATGAATCATCTTGCCTTGATCTTTCTGCTGCTTTTTCCCTGAGCCTGGAAGCTCTGTAGAACCATTCAGACCTTCTGGGTCAGTGCATGTGTGTCACCTGGAAATGGGAGATTTTCATGTGTGCTGGTGTTGGAAGATGGAGGATAGACTGAATTTGAATTGAAAACTGTTGTATAACTTCATGGATCAGGTTGAGAATAGGTTTTCCCATGGCCTGTGCCAATAACCTCTTTCTTGACTCCCTCAAGTCATAAGATTAGAATGCCTTGGCTGCGTTCTGGGTTTCCCTTCAACGGCGTCCAGTCATTTCCAGTGAGCGGAATTTCGGTCAGCTGGCACATCACCAGAAAGGGCCAAATTAGACATAATTGCACATCAGCTTTACTTTCAGGTCTGTTGCTTACTGTGCTCCGCAGAAGCTCGCCAGACCTGGAGCTTTGTACTCCCTGGGAATGGCATGCCCTAGAAGAAAGGTTACAGTGGAATTCACCGTCTGACCTAGTCGCCCTTGGGGTGAAAGGCAAATTCTGTTAATTATGCCAAGGCAAACTGTCCGCTGGGGCTGGGCCGTTGCTGGGCAAACAGACCTAGGGTCCCCCTGTCCCTTACGATGGATCTTTCTCTGTTCCGTGGCAGGAACTTCCCTTTCCTAGACAGCAACCTAGGGAGGAGAGGAGAAGCCAAAACAGTTGGAGAGTATGCGGGGCATTTGAGAAAAGGGGAGGCAGGGTGCCTTTTCAGGGAAGCTGAGCTAAAAATAGAGGGTGGCCATTCAGCAGTTGCTTGGACACTACAGACGCTGGGGTTTGTACCATTGTTCCTTTTCTCTGCATTCCTCGTGAGTCCGTCTCCTTTTCCTCTGTGTTACAAAGGAGCTGGTCTTCATGCTGCGTAGGCTGGGATGAAGCCCCTTTAATATGCCGAGGGAGCTGGATGAGGGAATTGCAGAGGCCTCTTGAGGCTCTCTGAGTCTGTGATGTTATAATAGGTAACTGCATGGGTAATGAGGCGACAAGCGGGAACCCTTCCTGCTGAAAGGGCAGGGCCCCAGACCCTCTGTCCCTCTGTCCCTCTGTCCCTGGCTGTCACACAGTCAATGGCACGCTCCTCTCAGAGCCAAGGGTGGAAAGCCAGTGAGGGAAGGGAGTGCAGGCCTTTTACTGGAGAGGGGGTTTCTTGGTGGGGTGATCAGTAGGTGATGGGGTTGCTGAGGGGGAAGAGAAAATGACGGTATAGTTAATTCTGTGGGTTGGGCTTTCTCAACCCAGCACTTGGGACATTTTAGACAAGGCAGTTCTTGGTTCCAGGGGCAGGGTGGGAAGTGTGCATTGTGGGATGTTGAGAGCCTCCCGAAGACAAGACATGCCAATAGTTCCCACCCTCACCCCTGTAATGATAACCCAAAATGTCTCCATACATGGCCAAATGTCCCCAGTCGAGAATCTGCTGTAGGTAAAGAAATATAATTGTTCTCTGGCTATTTCTGTGTTGCTGGGTTTTGTTCTGGCCCAGCTCCCACCTTAAGCTTTTATAATACCATTTACTGGACCAATTAGTGTTTGTGATGGTGGGTGGTGATTTAAAATGAATTCGCCTCACTTTCATGCTCTGGGATTTGGCTCTGAAATAAAGTGTGCTGAGTTCTTCCCCCTCCCCTTTCAGAGTGCATGAATAATGAGGCCTTTCTGCTGGGGATGGGATTATGCTTTTTCCCACCTTTTAAAACTTTTTTTTTTCCCAGTATTTCTACCATGACTAGTGTATCAGGTTTTATACTGATGAAAACGTTAGCTTTTAGAA
>PITA01020740.1:0-34234 GCA_004023965.1 Spilogale gracilis | reverse complement strand
ATGATGTTCATTCATGGTAAAATAATCTGATTTGAGTCTTCAAGAGCTGGCCATAAAGAGAACATTGAGATGCAACACATTCGTCTAATTCATTTCATATAATACTCCTGTTGGAAGTCAGTCTCTTTATGCAGATTTTTGCAGGTTTTCCCTGATGAAAATCTACTTTATCATTCCCATCAGGTGTTCTCTGCTCAGAGGGTTTCGGTGTGTGGGTGATTATTTTCTCGCATGTACAACAATAAACAGCTCCTTCAAGACTTTGTTGTCCTCATTACTTTGCTCACCCCACTGCAAGAAAATAGACATTTGGTGCCATTCAGAAGTTCAAACAATTCTGAAAAAAAAAAAAAAATCCCTGGGAAGGAGGTGTGCCATCCTAATGCTGCCTCATCCTGGGCCTCAAATTTTTAGAAAAGGCTCTTTATTTGGGAAAAAAACAAAACAAAACAAGAAAAGATAGAAAGAAATCAGAGCCATTTTTTTTTTTTAAGATTTTATTTGACAGAGAGAAACACAGCCAGAGAGAGAACACAAGCAGGGGGAATGAGAGAAGGAGAAGCAGGCTTCCCGCCAAGCAGGGAGCCAGATGTGGGACTCGATCTCAGGTCTCCAGGATCATGACCTGAGCTGAAGGCAGTCGCTTAACCAACTGAGCTACCCAGGCACCCCAATCAGAGCCATTTTTAAAGAAGTTAGACTCAGAAAATTCTCTTGGAATAATCTTTGACATATTTAATAGAACTTTTGCTTTTATTTGATCTACTTCATTAAATCTTCATCCTAGAGTCAAATTAAATCAATTTGTCCTTTGGAAAATAACCAAAGATTTGCTCAAAGATTTCTGGACAAAGATGTTTCAATGGTGTGTTTGTGTGCACTTATATATATGCACACAACATAATCTAAATATCTAAAACAAGTCAGAGAATGGAAAAGTAAAGTAGAAAAACTTCAACTATTTTATAATTTGTGTCTATATAGTTCTAAATTAACTTTTATTGATGTATAATATACATATGCAAGGGTGGCAACTTATAAGTATACTTCTCATGATTTACCATGAAGTACAGTCTTATAACCACAACTTGGGAAAAACTTGATTATGAACTCAGTATTTTAATATATGAATTCACTATCTTTATATGGAGTGTACAATTTATAATGCAAATTTTATTCTACTTTTGTAAAGTCCTCTCTCTTTTCCTGTTGTCTTAATTTTCCTAGTTAATCTAATTACTCTTTGCTTATTTTTCTTATCTGAGGAATTTTTTTCCATCATTTGCAATTCCATTAGTTTTTTCCTTGCTTTTCTATGCTTCATTACCAAATTCATATACACCAAGCACAGGTGTCTTTATCTTCCTGTAAAATAATATAATCCAAATAACTGGCATAGTAGACACTCAATAATCATGTATAAAATTAATTAATATATCACTGTTATTAAATAATTGCAAAATAGCAAATATTTTCCTCACCGAAAAGTTCTATTCTCTTTATTCCCTTCTGGAATGCATTTATTTTGCATTTTTGCCAACCCCCAGATTATGCCTTTGCTGGGGTGACATTATACTTCTACTTTTTATTACTATTCTATTTTGCATTATGTTCCATCTGCATGAAGCATCTTTGTGTAACATTGTTACACCACTCCAGTCACTAAGATGATCCATATATTCACTGTTCACCAGTATTTCCAATTTCATCTGGACCATCTTGAAGAATCTTTTTTTTTAAAGATTTTATTTATTTATTTGACAGAGCGAGATCACAAGTAGGCAGAGGGGCAGGCAGAGAGAGAGGAGGAAGCAGGCTCCCCACTGAGCAGAGAGCCTGATGTGGGCCTGGCTCCCAGGACCCTGAGATCATGATCTGAGCTGAAGGCAGAGGCTTTAACCCACTGAGCCACCCAGGTGCCCCATCTTGAGGAATCTTAATTAATTATTTGATTATTATTTGGATATTTCCTTCTGAGGGTGAGAAAGTCTGCCAATCTCGGTGGAAGTAAATCTTTGTCTCCTTCCCTATGGCTCATAAATGATATCTTGCTGGAAAAAGGATCTTTGGGTGGTACCTCTTATCTATCACAGCCTTTAATACTCTCCTATGACATTTTTTGAGCTTTCCAGAGTTGCCAAAGAGAAGCCTAATGCCAGACTAATTCTTTGTTTCCTTTTTAACTAGCTTCCTTTGTCTGAAAGCTTGTAACATCGTTTTAGTTTTGGAATTCATGAATTTTATCAGACTAAACATCATTCCTGCTTAAGATGAAATTTTCCTCTTTTCCAGTTTTTAACTTTTCTCCTTCAGCTTTCTTTTTTCTTTTGAATCATTACAGATTCATTTTTTAAAAGATTTTTAAAAATTTATTTGACAGAAACATAGCTAGAGAGGGAACACAAGCAGGAGGAGTGAGAGAGGGAGAAGCAGGCTTCCTGTGGAGCAGGGAGCCTGATGCGGGGCTCAATTCTGAGACTCCGGGATCATGACCTGAGCCAAAGGCAGTCACTTAACCAACTGAGCCACCCAGCTGCCCAGATTCCTTTTTGAAGTCCATACCGTTACCTTCATGAATTCCATTTTTTTTTGCATTTTTCTGTTTGAGATACTTCTATTTTATTTTTTCAGTTACTTTTTCTAGGTCTCAACTGTGAAACTAGTCCTTTAAATAATTTCTGAAATTTTAATATTGAAAAGTCATATAATATTTTGATTTCCAATAGTCTTGGTATCCATAATCAAATCTACTAAGATAGTTTACTTGCTTATTTATTAAGTTCTAGCCTGCCTTCTCCAGCAAATCTAAATCACTAGGAACAGGATATTTTCATTGTTGGTCCTCTGACTAGTTCCTGAGTATTCCTCATTCAATTATTTTTTCCTTATTTGTGTCCCTCCCAGGAACACTGACACAGGCTAGAAGCTATTTCCTCTGGAGGTCCATGAAAGTCAGAATACCAAGCTCTCTACAGACTGTGCAAATCTTATTGCTACTGCTAACTTTTTTTTTTAATGATTTTATTTATTCATCTGACAGAGAGGAAGCACAAGCAGGGGGAGTGAGAGAGGGAGAAGCAGGCTTACTGCTGAGCAGGGAGCCAGATCAGGGACTGGACCCTGGGACTCCAGGATCATGACCTGAGCCAAAGGCAGACGCTTAACAACTGAGCTACCCAGGCACTTCCGCTGCTGCTAACATCTTCACTGCTGATCACTAACCTCCCTTAGGACCAGAAAGGAGTAAGACTAATCAGTATCTTTTCCTCTCACAGTACCCTGTTACAGACCTCAGAGCCCTGATTGGCTGCCCCAATTATGCTTATTAGAGGGGTGGTGACAGGACTGGAATTGGATGAGGAGAGCAGCAAACTCACAGTCAACCAAATACTTTCCAGACTCTTTCTCAGTATATTAAAATGATCATTTATACCTTTGTTATGAGAAAAAAAAATGTGTGATATTATTGTTATTGCAATAATGGCCACTTTAGAAGAAAACATTATGCTACATAGTGGGAAATATTCAGGATTTGGCTTAACATGGCTAGCATTATTTAAATTATTCTAATACATTCAAAAGCAATTCTTTTATTTTTTTTAAGATTCTATTTACTTATTTTAAAACAGAGAAACACACACAGAGAGGGGACATAAGCAGGGGAGTGAGAGAAGAAGAAGCTGGCTTCCTGCTGAGCAGGGAGCCCAATGTGGGGCTCCATCCCAGGACCTGAGATCACGACCTGAGCCAAAGGCAGATGCTTAACAGCTGAACCACCCAGGCACACCAATAACCATTCATTTCACTATCAATAAAAACAAAATAATGAAAAAAATCCTTTGAGTCTGTACAGATGGCAGAGTAACAATGCTACAGCATTCTAAATACAAAAAGATGGTTCTAAAGCAGATTTCAGAATTTGCTCTTATTATTCATTTTACTATGTGTGGCATAATGGTTTGGAAACAGAGATGACCCTCCAGGTATTTAAACTGTACAAAAGAGTTCAGTAATATTTTTATAAAATAGAGATCATGAAAATGAATCTAGGATAAAGCTAAATATGCCTCCAATTTCAGTATTGTGACAATATTACAATATATTTTTTAACGATTTCATTTATTAATTTGAGAGAGAAAGAACACCCACATGCCAGTGGGGGAGGAACAGGGAGAGGACAAGCAGACTCCCTGCTGTGCTAGGAGCAGGAACATGACTTGGGGCTCTATCCCACAACCCTGAGATCATAACCTTGAGTCAGGAGTATGTTGCTTAACGGACTGAGCCACTCAGGTTCCTGACAATATTATAATAATAACACTTGTTGAAGAACAAAGACCAATGTGGTAAAAGAAAAATAGTAACACACTGAGGATACCACTGTTTTTATACTTCAGCAGTTAAAACATATCTTTGATTTATAACTATAAAAAGCTTGTATTTTTAGAAAGAATACTTTATTGGAGTTGAGTAAATCAGTAAGTACTTTTAACAACTTAATAATTTTCTCAAAATATAGAGATTAGTAATATCTTGTATAATATTTCTAATGCTTTATTTGAAAAAAATCAAAAGCTTCGTAAACATTTAAAATTTGATATTTAATCCCCCATACCTGTACTTTAGGGCTGCGATGCTCCAGTGTTCACATAATACAACATATCAGTGAATTTATATAAACACATACATAAATAATACAAGAAGTTACAACCTCCACCAAACAAACAAAAAAAACTATTTGTAAGTCAGTTATATAGAGTAATATTTCTCAAACTGTAATGTGCACTTGATCACCCAGCATCCCACCTCTTTTTTTAAAAAAAGACTTTATTTATTTATTTGACAGAGAGAAACACAGATAGAGAGGGAACACAAGCGTGGGGGGGGCGGTGAGTGAGGGAGAAACAGGTTTCCCTCCCAGTAGGGAACCAGATGCAGGGCTCCATCCAGGGATTCGGCCATCATGACCTGAGCCCAAGGCAGAGGCTTAAGGACTGAGCCATCCAGGTGCCTCAATCCAGTCCCTTTTTAAAACATAGATTTTTACCCTAACAAGTTCCCAGGTGATGTTGATACTACTGGTTCATGAACCATTCCTTTCAAAACAGAGAACCCTTAGATCCCACTAAATATGGTTGAACTCAATGTTCACGAAGGTAAAACTGGTAGATTAGGAATATGAAGTGTGTAACTAATAGCCTTTATGTATGTACAAGCACCGTATTTATTTGAGTTTGGAAAGAAATAGTTTGGAGCCAATAATAGTCGATCTAAGTCATGTTAACCTCTTCTGCATTGCAGCTAATGAACAAAAAGGGCAGGATATTAATTTTAAAACCAGAGTGGAGAATAATTGAAGGAAATGTCAATTGTTGAGTTGATTATTTTCCTACAATTTTTAAATAGAGTCCTTTTTGCTAACATTCATAATAAAATGTAACATCAACTGCCAATTAGGGACAGTTGCACTACAGAAAACGCGTAGGCAATTCTTGTTGAAGCCAATTTTCCCGTTAAGGCTAGTATATGAAAGGTGAACACTGCGTGATTTTTCTTTTTCTTTACCCTCGGTATTCTGTGTTTTCCCTTCTTGTGCTGTGGAATTGAAGTCTGCAGGAATCCTTTCTCTGAGAGTTGTGCAATAAGCACCAGCCCCTTCATTTCCCAGCAGTGGCTATGTGCCTAAGCGGCAGGACTCTCCTTTCCCCTTCTCGAAGTCACAGTTTAGATCCCCCAGGATTGTTTGAAAATCATGTAAAGAGAAAGCTGTACTTTATTTTTTCTGCCAAGTTGTGCTAGGATAGTTTATTATGCATTGGCATTTGAATGGGAAACCTAGATGATAAATATACCCTGTAGGTGTGGTATTTCTAATTCCACTTGGTTTTGAAGGGCCCTGGGGAGCTAAGGGTATTATTTACTTAGCATTTCTGAAATGGTTCCTTGCAATGCATTGTGGTGGGTTGTTTGTCTTTCTTACCCACCTAGTGAAATGTGATTTGTTTTATAGTAAAGATGTATTAAAATGACCTTTCAATACCTATCACTACAAAGAGAGCTATTTTTTAGGCCAGGAACAACCATTTAACTACTTAAATGATGTCACTTTCTGTTTATTTTTACCTCCTCCCTGGGGCAAAGGGTCTTATATGTATTCTCTACTTGCTTCTTTTGTTTCTTGTTGACTATTTCAGTTCTTGGATTGTCTTATTTTAATGTATATAAATATGTAAAAGACTTCCAATAACTTTTATTTTGTTCTTTCTCCACACCCTAAATGTTTATTCTGTTAATAGTAGAATTTTTTTTCAGAATTTTCCAATATGAAAATGTACATTAACTAAAATGAGAAAGGGAAGACAAGAGCACATTTTTTTTTTAAGATTTTATTTATTTATTTGATAGAGAGAGACACAGAGAGGGAACAGAAGCCAGGGGAGTGAGAGAGGGAGAAGCAGGCTTCCTGCTGAACAACAAGCTGGATAAAGGCCTCCATCCCAGGACCCTGGGATCATGACATGAGTGGAAGACAGACACTTAACAACTGAGCTACCCAGGCACTCTACGAAGACATTGTGTGTGTTTGTGTGTGTGTGTGTGTGTGTGTGTGTATAAATAGTTTGTTATTTAGACTTCATTGAGAAGTCTATATCTTAAGGTAGAACTATGATACAGATAGATATTTGTTATCTAGGTAAAAAATAGCAGAAGCAACCTTTACTGTTCCATTACTAAAGTGACAAAAAAAATCAATACAAATCTGTAACCAAAATAAGACCTATGAAACACACCTATAATTGTGAAGGAACCTACGTAGATGTCCAAGGTGCCATCTTGTGCACTCAGAAAAACAGCTCCAGGAAATATGGGCATACAGCTCCTGGAAAACAAAGGCAAGCCAGATTGGGAGGGCTACCCAATCAGTTAACCCCCTTAACCTCCCATCCTGGGGGCAATGAAGATGCAAATTACAAATGGCGACCAGTTCCCGTTACTGAGGACCAGGTGGGAGCGCCCAAATGCCCTTACCATCCTGGATCTTGAACAATAGAAATGCAAACTAACTCTAGGTAGCTACCATGACCCTGGTCAGCTTGTAGTTCAGGGGCTGCCCTATAAAAGCTAGCCTGAGAAATCAGGCAGCGTGGTTCTCTCCTTAGAGATGGCCCTGGCCGGTCAGTTTAATTCTCGATGCTTGGCGTGAAATAAAGCTTTGCTTGACCTTCGCTTTGGTATCAGCCTCATTCCTTTGACCATGGACTCTATCAAGCTGGGCACAGGGATGCAAGATCATCTGGCTATAGGGATCCCAAACAGAAAAAGTTCTAACACTTCTGCTGACAAAATCTGAAGAGAGAGAAAGGAGTGGTGGTGAAACAAGAAAATAATTTATTTCAGTGACATCGGCACTGGGAAGACAGCAGACTAAGGTCTCAAAGAGTGTCTTTAAAGTGCTGAAAATACTTCTGGTTTATATAAGGATAATGTGGGGCAAAGATAGTTCGGTATGTGCAGATCAAACTGATCTGTTGTCTTGCAGTCAATTATGGATGATGTCTTGCTGGCTAGGCCAGTCCACATGCTTGAAGAGGTAGTTTTCCATGCCTGTCAGGGGAGTCTGCCCTCAGAGTCTTCCACCTGAGCTAGGAGACAAGCGGGAAAGAAAACCCAGCTAGAAAGTTTGAGGTCAAAATGGAGGCAGCCAAAGTCCTTTTTCATACCTAACATCACAAAAAAATGTTTGGAGTCTACCGTACGGTAAGCATTGTGGTTAATAATGTCAAAATACAAATATATGTACGTTGTCTAAAATGCTATGGTTTATTTCCATTCAGTTATCTAGTAAATGTCTCAAAGTAAATTGTCATTGAAGATATTTATTGCTCTTTCTATGTGAAATAATTTCCTTATCCTACTGTAAGAAAAATAAAACAGAAATGCTACAAATCTGGTATAAGGAGTTAAAAAGAAAATCGCAAGCCCTAAATGGTGTCATATAGGTCAAGGCTCCACGTCAGTAAATGGAGACCTAATACCTAAACTCTTGAGAAATAGAACCTTTGACCAGTCAACACGGGAATTTCCTGGTCAGCATGAGAAATTTACTGATAGACCCCCTTCTGTTCACCTCAGGAGAGGGATCTTTCCTAAAAGAATGGATTCATTGCTAATAACTTCTTTTTTTCCATTCTCTTTCTACTTGTGAAAATCTTTCCTATTCTGTAAACCTTTGGAGCTCCCACCTGCTTGCTAGATGGGATGCTGCCCAATTCACGAATCAATTAGTAAAACCAAATAGATCTTTAAAATTACTTGGTTGAATTTTCCTTATTTAACAGTGGGATTAATAAGATTGGTCTATATTTAGAAATGAGACTAAAATGTTCCAGTTTGCTATAGTATAGCTGTGCTCTGCATTAAGTCCTGTGAATTTCTTGAGTTTTTTGAGCTAGAAGATTCTAAAAGATAACTAACTCCCTGGTTTTCAAAGGATGGTTCCTAGAACATCGGCAATAACATCACCTGGGAAACCGTCTTAGACACACATTTTCAGGCTCAGCTCAGATACACTGAAGCAAACATTCTAGGGGTGGGGCCCAGAAACTCCTATTTAATAACCCTCCTGATGATTCTGATAAACATTGTTTCCTCTAGCCTAACTCCCTCTTTATCAAAGGAGAACATTAATTAAAATCAAGGGAAATAAACAAGGTCATACAGCTAGCTACAAAGTTGAAGAACATAAAATATAGTCCGCAGTAGGTACCCATTTATCCAGTCTGACTCATGGCATAATTAAAACCACAAAATAATTAAATGTAAAAAATAAAATCATTTCATATCTGAATTATTTCTGAAATTTAGGGATACTGCATTATTCTAGTACCTACACCAAATCAAAATTGAATCTAATCTTTAAAATCACTTTGTATGATTATTTAGACAGTTGATGATGACAAAGCAGCTTAAGCCTAAGATTAGGTTTTAGTCCTGAGAGGTAGAGTTATTAGAGAAGTTTGTTTGTTTTTGCCTTAGTTTAATCTTAATTTGAATCTGAATTCAGGAGCTTTTCTGTTTGTTGAAAAAGGATTGTAAAAGACATTGAGCAGAGAAACAGAAATGGCAGAAGGGTGATTCCTCAGAGAAATAATCAAGGTATCTTTTAATGTATCTTTTTGTGTATACCTTGGAGAAAAGGTCAGTGATCACTGAAAAGATACAATTCTGGTTGTATTTAAGCAAATTAAATATATATATTCCAGTGTCTTCAGAAGTCATTCTCTCTTCATTACTTCCCATTTGATTACAAAAATAACCAGATGAACACCACCGTAAAAAGAAATTTGACTTCTCCTAATTTTTGGTAATCTACCATGCTAACTTCATTCTTTGGTTTGCTGCAAATCTTTTATAACTACCAAATTAATACACACTAAAAGTTGAAAACTCAGAAACCACAGAACAAATCAAAGATAGAGCATAATTTTTCTTGAAATATCTCTAAATAATATGTGTTTTCCGAGAGTGTATATATGCTCATTTTTTAGACAAAGTAGTATGATTTGACAATTGCTTTGAAGGTTTTTAAAAGATAAACAAATTTTGGGGCACCTGGGTGGCTCAGTGGGTTAAGCCTTTGCCTACAGCTCAAATCATGATCTCTGGGTCCTGGGATCTAGGCCCGCATTGGGCTCTCTGCTCAGCGGGGAGCCTGCTTCCTCCTCTCTCTCTGCCTGCCTCTCTGCCTACTTGTGATCTCTCTCTGTCAAATAAATAAATAAAATCTTTTTAAAAAAATAAATAAATAGACACATTTTGTAATTTCCATTTCAGTAAATAGTCTTTTGAAGGCATAATTACAATAAGTATTCAGTATTCCAGTATATAGACATCTGATAATTTTCCAATCCCTTGTATTTAGATATTTGGGTCATTTCCCAACCCTTCATCATTATGCTTGATTCTGTGATGACAAACATCCTGTAGTAGACAAATAATATCTTCAAGCAGTTTATCTCTGATAATATTTAGCATAAATCTAAAAAGATAAATTAATTAAAACATTTAGAATTTTGTTATACATTGCAAATTGCCTTTCATACTTTTCTAGAAATATGTAATATTTACATCCAACAAGTAGTATATAAAAATTACTTCTTGGGTGCCTGGGTGGCTCATTGGGTTAAGCATCTGCTTTTGGCTTGGGTCCTGATTTCAGGGTTATGGGGTTGAGCTTCACTGGTGAGCTTCCTGCTCAGCAGGGAGTCAGCTTCTCCCTCTGCCCCTCCTCCTTGCTGTGCTCCCTCTCCTCTCTGTCTCTTTCTCAAATAAATGGATTTAAAAAAATCTTAAAAAAAAATTATTAGTTCTTTGGGGTACCTGGATGGCTCATTCAGTTGGCCTGCAGATATGTGGTTATGGCTCAGTTTGTGATCTCAGGGTCCTGGGATAGAGGCCTGCCTTGAGTCCCACTTTGACCCCAAAGAGAAGTCCTGAGCCCAGTAGCTGTGTGGAAGCCTGTTTGAGGACTGTCTCTCTCCAGTTCCCTCTGCCCTTTCCTTCTGACATGCACACCCACTCTGTCTCTATAAAATAAATAAATAAATCTTTAAAAACAAACAAAGATTGTTACTTCTGTTATATCTTCAAAGATTGTATAGAACAAATCATGTTTCTCTTCCACTAAAATTATGTTATTACTGTGGTAGCTCAATATTTTAAAATAATTATTGGCCATTTATAGTTTCCATTCAAACTCTTTGCCCATTTTTAAATTATGTGTTCATATATTTTTTATTGATAAAGCAAAAATCTCCTTAAGCATTAAAATAAACTTTTTCATTTCTGTTATAAATGCCTATTGCCAATACTTTGAAAAGAACAATTTAAGAATGCTGTAAAATTTTGTTTGCATTCTTTTCTTCTCAAATTTTAAAAATCTATTTTTCTTTCCCCTCCTACAAAAACTGCTCTTGGTAAGGGTATCCCTGCGGTCAAAATACATTTCACTCCTTCTATGTTAGCTGTCTGCAGCTTGAGTCTTGTTGCCCATGGTCTATACCTTAAAACTTTTCTACTTTGACTCCCTGTTCTACTTCAGTGTTCTGGACTGTCCTTCATTACTTCTTGAGCTCCTCTGGCTTTGAAGTCTCCCGAAAAGAAAGGTTCCTCTGAGTTCTTCTCTTGGTTCTGTTTTTATTTCAATGTATTCACACAAAGAGAATGTTTCCCAAGAGGCAGGAGGGTTTGGGGTTCTGATTCCAAAGAATTAAGTTGTTTTAAATCTCCACCTCTAGCAGCATTTTCTCACTTAGTAGATGATCCATTCTCCAAATAATAATAATCATAATGATTGCAGTCATCAGACTCTCAACATCTAAACACACAAATTTACCTATGGTCTTGCAAATTTTCTTTCCATCCTTTCCTGTTAGAAAAGAAAAATCCAACTACTTGCCTTGGCTACGATATTTCCCATACTGCTTAGAGTTTCTTAAAATAAACAAAAGCAATTATAATATACCATCACCAACAAAACTCCATCAACAAACAAACCAAACAACAACAAAAATAGAAGCAGACTCATAGAGACGCCTGGGTGGCTCAGTTGGTTAAGCGACTGCCTTCGGTTCAGGTCATGATCCCAGAGACCTGGGATCCAGTCCTACATCAGGCTCCCTGCCCAGCAGGAAGCCTGCTTCTCCCTCTCTCACTCCCACTGCTTGTGTTCCCTCTCTAGCTGTGTTTCTCTCTGTCAAATAAATAAAATCTTTTTTAAAAAAAGAGAAAGAAACAGACTCATAAATACAGAGAAAAAACTGGTGATTGTCAAAGGTGTTAGGGAATGGGCAAGATGATAAAGGGGATTAAGAAGTACAAACTTCAGTTATAGAATAAATAAGTAAAGGGGTGAAAAGTACAACATATGGAATATATTCAATAATATTTTAATTATTTTGTGTGTGATAGATAATGACCACATTTATCATGGTGAACATTTTATAATGTATGTGTCAAATCACTATGTTGTGCATGTGAAACTAACAAAAGTATGTGTCAGTTATACGTCAATTAAATTTTTTAAAACAACAATAATTAACCACTTGGCAACCCTACAAACATTGAAATTCTGAATTTTATACAAGAGCAAGTTCTCTTCTATCTCTCCCTTCTTCAACAATGACACAAGTTCATAACTTATATGCTTAAGAGTGAGAACTCATGAATCTTCATCTACTCTGGCTCCAAGGCCAAAATTACAGTGTATGATACTAGAGCACAAGTCACAGCAGTAGCTGGATGTGAAGGTAGAGCCTTAAGAAGGTAATTTGTAAGATAATTATATTTAACCATATTTTAAAGCTGAGAGGAAGGGAAAATTTTTTAATGTAAGTTATATTACAGGCTCCAGTTTCACTCTCTGAAAAATGGTGAAAATTTTTAAAATACCTCTCAGAATTGTGATAAAATTTAAATATAAAGTTTATGTCATTTGCCTGAAAATTAAGAATTTAATTTTTAAAACCTAATGTATAACTTTTCCTTTTGTCATTTAACAAATGACATCAACATTAATGTTTTCAATTCAATTATTTCCCTGACTCCCATTCACTCCTCAACCCACCTGGAAATTGGAAACAGACAGAAGAGATTACTGGGTGTTTTCCACTGCACTGTTAAACTTGACTTTCTATTGACAGGACAATTTTAAAAATCTAGAAAAAGTTAATGTGTAGATTTTTGTCTTTTCAAATTTCCAATTACTGCTGTCTGTTGAGATTGATAATTCCAGAAATTAGATGTATGGTTCTTTTTTTTTTTTTTTTTTAAGATTTTATTTATTTATTTGACAGAGAGAAACACAGCGAGAGAGGGAACTCAAGCAGGGGGCGGTGAGAGAGGGAGAAGCAGACTTCCCGCTGAGCAGGGAGCCCGATGTGGGGCTCGATCCCAGGATTCCAGGATCATGACCTGAGCCGAAGGCAGTCGCTTAACCAACTGAGCCACCCAGGCACCCCATTAACCAGTTTGTTTTTTTTTAATCTAATCAAGGACTCTTAACATTTCTTTGTTGTCTACATATACCTACTTCTCAAATGTTCTCTGGACCATTCATTATATCCTTATGATGTATTGAACAAACTTTTTGACAAGAGTTCATTTTATTTTTACATGAATCATGATTTTACCTTTTTAAAAAGATATATTCTTAAATTCACTGTAATCTAATGCTTATTCCAATATTCGCAATTATACTGCAAAATAAGAATACTTTTCTCTGTTCATGAGAAATGTGAAACTCTTACATGTTAAATAAATGGATCATTGTCATATAGCTGCTGAGGGATGGACCTTGGAATAGAAGACAACTTTTCTTCTATGTCATGCTTCTCAAATTATGCCACATGGCTCCATGCTAGAGGTTTGCAGAGTCTGGGATAAGTTAAAACGGGGAGGCATTTCAGCATTATTCATTTTATTGAAACATATTTGGAAAAATATATAATTCAAGTTATTAATTTATGCCACAAAATATTTTTGTAGTGAATCCAAAATTATATGAATTTTTGCATTAGCTCATGCAATCACTTATTTTGAGCTCAATTCCTTAACTTCAGGATATTCTTTGAATATCTCAGGATACATTTGTGAAAAAAATATTTAGAAGCATTATTGAGGTATGCCTTCTCCCAACACATAGGACAAATAACAAATTATTCCTATACACAATGAAACATAATTTGGTGTGCCAGATTATTTAAATTCCAAGCCACAAACTATTATTCAGATCAGAATTGCAATATCCAGACTTTGCAGATCGACTATGTTTTCCAAGTTTTATGGTTCAATTGAGCCTTCTCATATAGCTATCGTTTAAGTAGCCTTTAGCCAAAGGACTAAAACACGTGAACAAATCTTCACTTATGAACACAAAATTTAGATATTCAATAAAATTTTTAATACATAATATTACATATATTTTTTTCTTTCTCCTTATGAAAATGGAATCATAACCTGTTTCTACCTATATATTTGCTTTTTAGTATTAATCCAAGTAGATATGCCTTATATTATATTTAAATATTGGGATATCTTTCTTAGTAGGACTTTAATTAAATATTTGCTAAAAAATCTATTTATTAAATGACTGTATTTGAATGTCTATTATGTGCCCTCAAAAGTCTAAAGATTATTTTGTCCTTGTGGAACACAAGGCAAGAAAGTACACAAACAAAAAAAATATGGACATGATATTGTAAACAGATGCCATTTGCAATACATCACTATTGATTTTCCTATAAAATTCACTCAGAGATTTTATTCTTTCATTCAGAACAATTATTCTACTTATACTAAAAATTTCCATATGTGTAGCAAAATTAAGTCATCCAAGGAAGATGAATAAAGGGTAATAAATGCACTTGCCCATGAAAACCGACTAGAATACTGACACAAAAGAAATTAAACCAAAGTTTCTAGATGTTGGACAATAGGCAGCAGGGCATCGTGATCTCTAAAGGAAAAAGAATTAACAAGGTGAGCTCTATGGTTGCCCAGTTAATAATACCTGAAGGTATTAACATCTAAGTAAATATAGAAGACATTTTTTTTTCATTTTTAACCTCTTTAAAAGATAAATGATGATTTAGGCAAAAAATAAATAACAATGCATTTTGAACTTTTTAACATACATGGAAGTATAATGTATGACACCAATAGCCAAAAAGTGAAGTACAGGAAGTATATCATTGTAAGAATCATTCAATATACGTGAAGTAGAAAAATATTATTTAAAAATAAGGTGTGACTACCAAAAGGAGAGAGATACAGACAAAAATAGAGATATTGGAGAGAGAGTCAAATAGTGGAGAAGAAAATAAATAATTGAAAACTCAATTAATGCAAATAATAGCAGGGAAAGAAAAAAAATGACTAAAAAGCAGAAGGGAGAAATAGAAAGTGAATAGAAATGGTAGTTTTTTGTTTTCTTTTTTATTTTTCTTTTTTTTTTTTTAGAGAGAGGATGGGAGAGGCAGACAGAGAAGGAGAGAGAGAATCTCAAGCAGTACTCCCTGCTGAGCACAGAACCCCATGTAGAGCTCGACCCCAGGACCCTGATCAGCAACCTAGGCCGAGGTCAAGAGTCAGAAGCTTAACTGACCGAGACACCCAGGTGCCCCAGAAATGATAGTTTTAAACTAAATCATATCAATAATTATAATAAATAAAATTGGCTTTAACATTCAATAAAAATACATTGTCACATACTATATACTCTCTGCAGGAAACTGATTCTAATTTTATAGAGTAGATGGGGTAAACATAAATGGATGGGGCGAAAAAAAATGCCATTATAGAACATTGGAGTTTCCCAAGCTTGAGATTCCTTGCCTGGAATAAAACCTACTGTGTGTTCAACCATATGGCCCTGTGACAGCTGAGGCTCAGGGAACTAGAACAAGTGCTGATACTCTTGTGAATGCTATTGTGGGGAGAAAAACATATTGCCTTTTGTCTCTGGCCCAGGAGTCTCTTGTCCTTTGCCAGAAGCCATGGAACTGTGGTAGGCAGATTGTTAGATTGCCAGAAGTGTAAAAAGAAGGTAACAAAGGGGCACCTGGGTGTTTCCGTTGTTTTGTTTGTTTGTTTGTTTGTTTGTTTTTTTGGTGTCTCAGTTGTTTAAGTGTCTGACTTCAACTCAGGTCATGATCTCAGGGCCTGGGATCAAGCCCCTTTTCCCCCTTGTCTTGGACTCCCTATTCAGTGGGGAGTCTGCTTCTCCCTCTGGCCCTCTACCTACTCATGCTCTCTCTCTCTCTCTCAAACAAGTAAATAACGTCTTCAAAAGAGATGCCGGATAACAAGGAGGAAAAAATTTCAAACCCTTCACAGTCTCTGACAGGATTCACCTCCAGTTGTTACATGATCGGCAATTGTGGACTGATTTACTGTGAGGCCTTAGTTTCTCTATAAGGAGGTATTTCCACATGTTGCTTGAGTGCTTTCACAACATGGTAGCTGTCTTCCCTCAGAGAGAATGAGCCAAAAAGATGGAAAGCCATGTGGAAACTAACATTTTTATTACCTAACCTTAGAAGTCAATTAGCTTAATTCCATACCATTTCTTTTCATTAAAAGCTGGTTAGTAAATTCAACCCCCACTGAAATAGAGAGGAATGAAGCATCCTCTTTTGAAGGGAAGAGAGTCAAAGAATTTTCTGGATGTATTTAAAAACTATGGTGCAGGGGGCCCTGGGTGGCTCAGTCGTCAGGTGTCTGCCTTCGGCTCAGGTCATGATCCTGGAGTTCTGGCATCAACTCCCACATGGGCTCCCTGCTTTGTTGGAAGCCTGCTTCTCCGTCTCTCACTCCCCCTGCTTGTGTTCCCACTCTAGATGGGTTTCTCTCTGTCAAATTAATAAATAATATCTTAAAACAAAACAAAACAAAAAACCATGGTACAGTATCATTCTATTTATATGAAGTTCTAGAGAAGGTAAATCCATAATGACAGAAAACTGATCAGTAGTTGGCAGTGACCAGGGGTGGGAAATAAGGAAACACACAAGGGAACTTTGTGAAGAGATGGAAATGTTTTACATTATGATTTTTCTGCTCATTATATAGCTAATAACTGTGTACTTAGAGATGATGAATTCTACTGTATGCAAATTATCCCTCTATAAATGTGATAAAATTTTGAAAAAAATATATGGGATTCACAAAATGTTGGTTATTATTACATGGGGACATAAGATCTTGAGAGGGAACACAAGCAGGGGGAGTGAGAGAGGGAGAAGTAGGCTTTCCTGCCCAGCAGGGAGGCTTATGCAGGGCTTGATCCCAGGACCCTGGGATCATGACCTGACCCGAAGGCAGATGCTTGAGAACTGAGCCACCCAGATGCCCTGAGTATCTTGACTTCAGAGAAAGAATACATCATCAGGGAGAGTGACTGTACAGGTGATTAAATCAATGACCCGAGAGGGAACTCGTAAATTTCCAATAGAAGATTATGTCCATCACACTTTTCTAGCCCAACTTCTCTAAATTAAAGGATGAAAATAAGAGTCAGTAGGAATTACTCTGGTTTTTCCTCACTGTCTCTTCTATGGGATAACAAGGTACAATAAACCCAGCAACGATGCCAACAGCTTTGGCAGTAATGGAAAACTTCCTAGAGAAATGTCAGGCAGCACTCTTGGAACTGGATGATGGGAGTGGTCAGCAAGCACTACTATCACCAGCTGGAACCAATCACAGTGTTGTTATTCACAGACAATGGCAGCAGAAGAAATAGCCTCATGGTAAGTCAAAGCAAGAACATGAGGGATGTCATGAAGGGCCTGGGAGATCTGGTCATCTGAGTATAACAGAGACTTTGGTAACATCCCAGACTAGCTGGAGAAGATTTTAGGGGGATCTGGATTTTTCAGAAAAATTTTCAAGGTAAATTCAGAGAAATGGAACACTATTTTAATCTGACTAATAGGAATTCAGAAATATGTAATATAGGTGGAGGACAGAAGTTCCTTGGAAAAGACACTGTATCTATTACAGTAAAGGGCACTGAGTGTACTAAACAACCTCTTCTCACCATAAGGTGGCCTGGGTTTCTGCTATCTTTTGTAACAGAAATAACCCAATGTATCAAAGTTCAAAGTGAGTACTAACACTGACAAGGAATTAGAATTTATCTTTAAACAAATCTCTGATAGAGTTCTCACAAATCAAAGAAAAAATTATCTACTTTAAATGAATTTGATTAAAATAACTGGAGGTTTCAAACTATTAATTTTATAACAATCACCTACAGCTCTTGTTAAAATGAAATTTACTGGGCTCAAGAACGGATACACTATTCAATTTTGGGTAAAATCCAGGCGTCTGAATTTTGAACAAACATCTTGAGCAGTTCTAAAGCAAGGGGACCTCAAAACACTCACTTTTTGAGAAACACTGAAAAGAGTAGTATCGATACTTAATAGGCCATAATCTCAGCATTCTGGAACAATGCAGGCAACACATTACATTATAGAATAGAAAGGCTCTACCATCAAAAGCTTCTTTTTTTCCATCAAAAGCTTAAACCTGGGGTGCCTGGGTGGCTCAGTTGGTTAAGCGACTGCCTTTGGCTCAGGTCATGATCCCAGAGTCCCGGGTTCGAGCCCCACATCGGGCTCCCCACTCCGCGGGAAGTCTGCTTCTCCCTGTCTCACTCCCCCTGCTTGTGTTGCCTCTCTAGCTGTGTTTCTCTCTGTCAAATAAACAATAAAATCTTAAAAAAAAAAAGAGCTTAAACCTATATGGGTTTTGATTTATTTTTCTCGGCACATTTAAAAAGAATGTATTGATACTGGGGACATTTCTATTAATACTTTTCAATCCTATGAAAAGTGTGGGCTAATTTCACATGAAAATGTTCTCTTTCATTATCTTCTTGGATCACTATCATATAAATTATGTTTTTAACTTCTCTGATTTAAGGATTTTTCTCATCTAGAAATTGTTCTTGTTCTATAGCATAATCTAGAACATCTTAACTTGTTTAGAATTCTGGGGCACCTAGGTGAGCTCAGTCATTAAGCCTCTGCTTTCAGCTCAGGTCATGATCCCGGAATCTGAGGATCAAGCCCTGCATTGGGCTCCCTGCTCAGCGGGAGGTCTGCTTCTCCCTCTCTCACTCCCCCTGCTTGTGTTCCCTCTCTAGCTGTGTTTCTCTCTGTCAAATAAATAAATAAATCTTAAAAAACAAAACAACAACAACAAAAACTTGTTTAGAATTCTTTCTAGAAAGCAATGAACTGAAACTTCTTTGTCTGTATGTGATACCAAATTGCAAGCAGTAACAGTCACACGGATTTAATTATTACTAAATCAATATTATGTATTTAAATCTAATTATAGTATAAGAATTAGGATTCTGATGAAGAAAACATCTCGTGGCTAATTAGAAATTTAGATAGCCTGCATTAAAACTACATTTTGACTATCTTGATAAAGTATAGGGTATTAAAAATTGACTTAAAGATAATTAATTGTCATGACAATAGTCATTATAATGTACATTAGGTATACACAGACCAGGATTTTTTTCTAACAGGTTCACAATTTGCAGTCAGGTCTTTCTTTTATCTTTCCTCTGGCTAGAACTTAGTTCCAAAAGAGAGAAAACTGCTCTCTTGGCTTGAAGTTATCCACAGAAGATCGAATCCTATAACTGCTGTTGTCACTCAACACCAATGTCATATTATAAAACTAAGTACAGAAGCCTCCCCCTCCCCCCTTACCTGTGGGGAATGGTTCCAAGACCCTAGTGAATGCCTGAATCCATGGCTAGTACTGAGTCCTATGTATCTTATGTTTTCTCCTATACAGACATATGATAAAGTTTAATTTATAAATTAGGCACAGTAAAAGATTAACAAGAATTAATATTGAAGCAGAGCAATTATAACATACAAAAGTAATGAAAATAATATGAATGCGATCTCTCACACACAAAATATTATGCTCCTTCCATGTCATGAGAGGAAATGTGATGAATGCTGGAGGCGCCGTGACATAGTTAAGCTACTACTGCTCTTCAGACCAGGTGACAGAAGGAAGATCACCTGCTTGAGTACTGCAGGTGGCAGTGGGTGACAGTAACTGCGGAAAGTGGACCCTCACGTAAGGGAGGAAAACTTTATTTCCCATTACTTTCACTTCCTTATTCGTGATCTTCTGGGGAAACAGAAGAGATGTTCCACTCTAGTTATGTAATGTGTTTTCACTGTTTCAAATAGACTGTTATTCCCATTTAACTGTGTAATGTTAACAATTGTACCCATAATGCTCAGGAAAATGCAATCTTACAGTGCGGAGATTGAACAACAAATAAGACTCAGTGGTGTGCTGTGAATGAAAATGATGTTTTCAGGTATCTCTTTTAAGCAGCAGATTATGGACAGTTGTGTGAGATCTGAAAAATACTGCACCATGAAGGCACAAATTCTGTTTTCCCTTCTCACACATCAAATTGTTCTTTTATATGATTACCTACTTCTCAGTGTACCATTTCCTGAAAAATCCCTGCTCATTGTCTAGATAAAATCAAGAGCTTTTTTAAAGATTTTATTTGTTTATTTGACAGAGAGAGGTATCACAAGAGAGGGAGCAGAAGCAGCAGAAGTGGAAGAGGGAGAAGCAGGCCTCCCACAGAGCAGGGAGCTTGGTGTGGGGCTCAATCCCAGGACCCGGGGACCATGACATGAACCAAGGCAGAGGCTTAACGACTGACCCACCCAGGCGCCCCTTCCTAAACACTTTTAATGTCTTTTTGGAGAATAAGCTCACTCTTCTGTTACATATCTACATGCTATACACACATGCTATGCTGTCCTCACAGGCATTAGTTCTAAATGTATATAGTTTTTTAATATCTCTGTGTCTAGAGATAGAGAAGTTCCTTGAAGGCAGGGGTGCTTATCTTAGCCAGTGAGTTACTGTCATGACATGATGAGTTTTCAGTAATTCTTCTTGCCCTGATTTTCTTTTTATTTTTCTTACCCTAATTTTCAAGTCATTTTCTTATTTGTCATTAGTGCACATTATTCTTTTTTCTTGCATAGTTATTTTTCCCCATGAGAATTTGTTTTCCTACTCTGAAAGAGTGCTATTTCTTCATTTGTTTGCTTTTTTCTTCTTCTTTTGGTTCTCACTTAGTGTTCTTTGTGGTTTTAAAAACCTGTTCTGTACTGTTTCAATTTCTGTACTACCTTGAAAAAAACCATTATTCTTTGCATTCTTTTCTAAAAAAGGCTATTAATAGAAACAATTCCTCATCATTTTCAATAACCTTGACTAAGAAATAAATACATATATGAAAAGTATTAAAGTATGTTAAGTAGAAAAGTTACGGAGTTGTTTGAGAGAGAATTAGAAGGGAAATTCAAATGAAAGGCTTCTTTGAAGAAGTAACACTTAAGCTGACACTTAAGGAATATAATCTAGTTGAAGCATAGATAAAAGGATACTTAAAGTGGGCACCTGGGTGGTTCAGTTGGTTAAGCCACTGCCTTCAGCTCAGGTTATCATCCTGGAGTCCCGGGATCGAGTCCCACATCGGGCTCCCAGCTTTGCAGGGAGTCTGCTTCTCCCTCTGACCTCCCCTCTTATGCTTTTTTTCACACGTGCTCTCTCTCACTTTCTCTCTCTCTCTCAAATAAATAAATAAAATGTTTTTTAAAAGAAGGATACTTAAAGTCCCTGAGGCCGGGAAGAACATGGCATATTACAGGAGCAGTAAGAAGGACTCTGGGTCTGGAATATAGTACAGGGGGAGGGTTGGTTACGTTAGCAAAAGATGATGCTTAACACAAGACTTGAGAGATCAGGCAGGGCTTTGTAGCATGCAAGTAGACTTTGGGATTTTTAACTTAAATGCCATGGAAAGGCATGAAAGAGTTTAGAGTCAGAGGACAGTATGATTAATATTCTAAAAAAATTCATTGTAATGTAGTGATCAATTAAAGTGAATGGAGTGGAAGTAAAGAATTAACCCTTTATAGATGTAGGAAATAGGAGACAAATAGTCTCAACAATTGAAACTTGTTTGCTGAAGACAATTTGATTCCGATGTTAGTATTTCTGATTCTCTTCTATTTGGAAGAGAGTTCTACTTAGCTAAAGTCCAAATAGACTAACAGTTCATATCTGCAAGCGGGAACAAAAGGAAAATTATTCACAAATATACACTTCATGGCAATCTGGGAAGGCAGGGCATAGTGATCATTTAAAGAAAAGAATTTAGTTAGACATTTTTGTTGTCTAATATTCATCTTGTCTCGCAGAATCTTCTGGAAATGAACACTGAAAGCAGCTCAGGAAGACTCCCTGATGAGACTCACATTTGAAATTAAAATGAACCGCCTGCTGCAGATGTGATATCCATAAACATTGGACATTTTAAAAAAGTAAATACAATTACATTATTTTATTGATAATGATTTTTAAAATATGGATGTTTTGGGTGCCATAAATTATTTTTATGTGTTATTTTCCCACAAATATGTTTAAGTAACAGCTAGTTTAAAAATTTCTATTACTTTCTATTCCACTTATTTATAAAGTTTCATTTGCATTCACTGTCAACTCCATTGAAAAAATAGCCTAAATTCACTATTTAGCATCATGAAAATAAGTTCTCCCCTATTACTAGTGATAAAACCATCACCAAAGATCATTTATTTCCTAACTGCCAAATGCAACAGCTTTTTCTGTGTTCATAAACCATTTCATCTCTTAACATTTGTCTACATCTCTTATATCTAGTAAACTTTCCATCTTCTTTTATTTGATTTTTTTCTGTACAAATTTCTTAAATTTCAGCTTTCTTGCCCTGCATTTCTTCATCCATTCTACAGCTTCCCCTCTTCATCTTATGGCTTCTTCTTTACATCTACGAATAGATTGACCAACTTGCTGGCCAGGCAACAAATTGTGTTCAAATCCAGATTCAGTATTTTCCATCAGTTCCTTATTCTTATTTCTGCCAAAGACCATATAGCCCTGCTGGTATCGCAGGATTCTCCACCTAAAATCCACTTTTAAATAAGCTGTCATAACTGAACAATTCTTTATAAATATATGAGTCTTTTCATTGACACCTACACTACCTTAAAGGAATTTCCTAATTGACTGCCCTTGCCCATAACTTTTCCTTTTTATTTCATCATTTACATAGTTTTCATATTTATTTTTCTCAATTATTGGTGACTTGATAGCATCACCCCTTCATAGAAAATGTGCTTAAAAATACATTCTAAATTTTTCATAGAAACTTCAAAGCAGTTGCAATTGAGTTATAAATTACTTTTTCAACTTCATCTACTAATACATTTTCCGTACACACACATCATATTCTTCATCATCAAGGCTGCTTGCCATTTTTAGAATGCACTACATGTTTCTGGTTCCTCCTTTAAGTCAGATGCCTTATAAATGAGCCCAACACTAGGATTCTTGTGAAAGTGATTTATTGAGAGAGTCCCCCTAGGAGAAAGAAAGTGTTATAGACTGAATGTCTTATTCCCTCAAATTCATATATTTGAACCTAATTCCCACTATGACCCTGTTAGGAGGTGATTAGCGCACTTTTAGAAAAGCCCCCATGGGGCTCTCCTGCTCTTTCTCCTTTCCACCGTGTGAGGACACCGTGAGAAGATGGCCGTCTAGAAACCAAGAAGTGGACTCTCATTGAAAACTGAATCCTCCAGAGCCTTGATTTTGGATTCCCCAGCCTCCAGAACTATGAGAAATAAATTTGTATTGTTTAGAAGCTACCCAGTCCATGGTATTTTTGGTATAGCAGCCTGAATGAACTACCACAGTAAGAGAAATAGTAAAAATGCATTGCTCTATCTTTGTCCTTAAGAGCATATTCTCGGGGCGCCTGGGTGGCTCAGTTGGTTAAGCGACTGCCTTCGGCTCGGGTGACGATCTCGGAGACCTGGGATCAAGTCCCACATCGGGCTCCCTGCTCGGCGGGAAGCCTGCTTCTCCCTCTCTCACTCCCGGTACTTGTGTTCCCTCTCTGGCTGTATTTCTCTCTGTCAAATAAATAAAATCTTAAAAAAAAAAAAAAAAAAAAAGAGCATATTCTCTTTATCGGCATTTAACACTGTCCTTCTATATCCTTTTACAATGATTTTCTTATCCATAGTAAAGTCCTTGAGAACAAGGACAGGTTTTTTGTTCATTATTTTTATACTTTACCACAGCTTCTAGTAAAAACCTCTGTAACATAGTGAAAATTTTTTAAGATTTTTAAAATTTATTTGACAGAGAGAGAGATCTCAAGTAGACAAAGAGTCAGGCAGAAAGAGAGAAGAGGAAGCAGGCTCCCTGCTGAGCAGAGAGCCCCATGTGGGCCTCAATTCCAGGAGCCTGAGTTCATGACCTAAACCAAAGGCAGAGGCTTAACCCACTGAGCCACCCAGGCGCCCAGCATAGTGAAAATTTTAAAAAGTATTTCTTGAAATGTGTTGTCAGTAAAAGTGAATATTTTACAGGAAATCTTAAGAGTAGTAATCTCATTTTCTGGAAAAAGGCCATTATATATTTTATATTTCAATGTTATATTTATGGCTATGGATTTAAGGTCTTCTTTTGTATTTCACGTCAGACCTTTCAAAAAATCATCATTATTTTTGTCACTAAAATGCTATTTGGTGTTGTTCCAAGATTAATTATACTAATCATTTTTTTTTTAGTAAAACTGAAAGCTATTAGACATAAAATTCATAGACCTAAAAAGAGTCTCAGTCACCTTAGCTCAAGTCCTAAGTGAACCTAAACACTGATTTAAAATTAATCCCAAAGATAAACGTCCATGTGTTCCATTTATTTATTTATTTGATAAAGAAAAAGTCACCATCCTAATATTATAATATTTCATGACTTTTATGGACTCTCTTTTTATTCATACAAAAATATAATAAAGGTTTTTTTTCTGTTTTTTGGACCTCTAACAAAGTCTAGGTTCCAATTGACTTGCTTTTATAGTTGAAAGCAAGCATTATTTTCATGTATCTTCCTCGGTTGACTTAATGTTTTAATCTACATTAACTTCCTTCTAAATTTAATCTACTTTAACTTTCTTCTAGAAAAAGTCATTTAAAAGTGAATAATTTGACTTATTTTAGTGATTTTTTTTTTGAGATGATTGCAGATTCCCAAGTTAGTCATAAGTAATAATACTCTTTAACCACTTCTCCTTCCTGGTAATGTCTTGAAAATTATAGTAAAATATCACAACCAGAATATTGACATTGATAACAGTCAACATGCTGAAATTATCCATCACCACAAGGATACTTCTTTTTGGCCACTTTCCTCCTTTCCTCATCCTTCCCCTAAACTCTGTGCAATCTTAAGAATACTATATAAATGAAATCATATAATTTGTAAACTCTGGATTTGCTTTTTTTGACTCACTATAATTCCCTTGAGAGCCATCCAGGTTCTTTCAGATATTCATAATTTGTTCTTTCTCAATGTTGAATAATATTCCATAGTATGGTTATATCACAGTTAAACTACTCACCCAGTGGAGGACATCTAGCTTGTTTACAGCTTTGGGTTATTACAAATAGAGTTACTATAAACATTCATGTACAGGTTTTTAATGAACATGAATCTTCATGCCTCTGGATAAAAGCCTAGGAGTGCAATTGCTGGGTCACATGATGGTTGCATATTTATTTTTTTAAGACACTGTTAAACTGTTTTCCAACCTGGCTAGTATACATAGCCACCAGCAGTGTATGAGTGATCAAGCTTTCCTTCCTTCAGTATTTAATATTGACACATTTATGTTAGCCATTATGGTAGGGGTGTAGTAATATTTCATTATTGTTTTAATTTGCATTTCCTTACTAATAACAATGATACTGGGTACTTTGTGCTTATCTGCCATCTGTATACCCTCTTCATTTAAATATCCCTTCATACATGTTGCATATTTTCCATTTGGACTGTTTATCTTTTTACTGTTGAGTTTTGCAAGCTCTTTCTTTATTCCCGATACTAGTCCTTTGTCTAGATATGTGATTTGCATATATTTTCAAACATTTTGTAGTTTGATTTTTCATTTCTTCATAAGGTTTTAAATTTTTATAAAGACCAATTTTCCCTTTTTTATTATGAATGATATTTTTGTGTGAAGTTTAAGAATTCTTGCCTAGTCATATCCTGAAATTCTTCTATTTTTTCCTAAAAATTTTATAGTTTTACATTTAATTACACAATTTATTTTAGTTTAATTTTTGGGTAAATTATGAAGCCTAGGTAACAATTACTTATCTCTCTCTGTGTTTCATTCTCTCTCTCTTTTTTAAATCTTTTAGCCCATGAATAGCTAATTGCTCTAACCTAATTTGTTAAATACACTATCTTTCCTCCATTTAATTGTTTGTTTTTTTTTTTTACCTTTATTAAAATCAGTTGAGCTTATTTGTTTTGGTCTATTTCTGTATACTCTGTTCCATTCTCCTGATGTGTGTGCCTATCTTTCCACTAATGTCACAGAGTCATGATTACTGTTACTATTATAAAAATTATTGAAACTGAGTAATTCATTCTTCTAATTTTCTTTTATAAAATCCTTTTTTTCTATCCTAGGTCCTTTTTATTTTTATATAAATTTTAATATGATATTGTTTATTGTACAGAAAATCTTGTTGGGATTTTATTAAGTATTATATCTGTGTACAAATTTGTGGAAAACTGAGTTTTTTATTGTGTTGATTCTTTCAATCTAGGAATATATTATGTTTCCTCATTTATTTGGATCTTTTTAAATTTTTTCCCTTCAACATTGAATAGTTCTTAGCATATAAGATCTTTACATATTTTAGATTTATATCTAAGTATTTGATTTTTGAACAACTACAAATTATATTTTTAATTTCAACTTCCACATAGTATACAGAAATGCAATTGAATTTTGTGTATTGACTTTTATCTTGCATCTTTACTAGACTTGTTTGTAAGGTAAGGGAGGCTTTCTTGGAGGTTTTTATTTTTGGGGGGGCACATCCCTGAAATTGAAATATTTTACATATCAGCCATGCTCTCTGCAAATAGAAAGTTTTAATTTCTTCCCTTCTAACGTGAAGACTTTGTGTTTCCTTTTCTTGCTTTATTGCTTAAAACTTCCAAAACTCTGTTGAAAATAAATGAAAGGTGAACACCTTTATCTTGTTTTCAATCTTAGAGGGAAAGCATTAACTCTTTCAGTATTAAGTATAATGTCAACTGTAGGGTTTTGTAAAACATTCTCTATGAAGTTGAGGAAGTTTCATTTTTTACCAGCCTGTTTACCAGAACACCATTCATTCTCTTCCAGAAACTAAACAAACCATTGAATTCCCTACGCCTATGTTTCACAAGAAAAATAATATAATTTTGATTTCCATATGAACCTAAAATCAGAGCTGTTAGTAGGTAATGGGAAATAAAAGGATGAAGCTGAACCAGTAGATGCTTCCGTCATCATAACAGAGTTTACACCTATATAACATTTGTATCCTATTATACCCATTATATCTAAAGCTTCAATAAAACATATGGAAATCTATAGTATGAAATGTATGGATCAAGGAAAACTATAATAAACAGCTAAAATATTGAATATGGGAAATAAGTTTTAAAAAAACTTGAGACTCTTCTCTTCAAAATTAGATACATTTATGGTACAATCACTATTGCAAATATATTTGGATTAAATTTATTTGTAGTTAAGGAGTGTCTTCATCTTAGTTTAAAAGTGATAAAAATTCCCGTTTGTTTCCTTGTTTGTGATAATATATTTTATTTCAGGCAGGGAGATCCTTTTTTTATTTCTTCAACATGAAATATTAATATCAATATAATCAACCGTATATTACTCTCTTGTGATAATAGGTTTTTTTTCCTTTGAACCAATTTCCTAGATTCCACAAGGCAGAAAAGAGTGGACACACCAATTATCTTTCAAGTTATCAAAGACTAGAATTAGCAAAACTCAGTTGTACTTAAACTATTAGAAAGTTAGATGCCTAATAAATATTTGTGGTATTAATAGATTATAATTTTAAGTATTATATTAGGAGAAAAACAGCCTGATTCTCATAAGAATTAAGATGTTTCATAAGATGGTAGATTGGTGAAAGTAGAGCAAAACTGATAATAGAAAAGCAAGACATTTATTGTTCTGTGTAGATTCACAATTATCGGTGTACCAAGTGCAGTGAGTGCGCACCAATAACACTTGACAGTCAAGTCAGCAGGAAAAGGAAAATGACTAGACCCATGTTAACAATTCCTTTCTTCAGTTTCCTGTTAACTATGTTTGCAGCTGTCTGAGCCAGCTGTCCACTGGTAGCCTGATTCCCAGCGTGTATCTGTGGGTGGTGGAAGAATGCCAATAAAAAACAGGAAAGGACTAAATATGTCAGTGGAAACCAGTTAACCATGGTGAATCTGCCACCTCTATGTGTGCTGAGGGAAAACACTAACTGCACCTCCTTGGAATGGCAGTGTCTCCTTCTCACTCAGTTGATTTTATAACCCTTTCTTTGCTATTTTTTAGTCATCGTGTTTTCTTAACTCTAGTTGTGTTTCCAAAGCTTATTTTCTTTCCCATAATTCATCATGCTGCTCCCTCACTATTTAGAATTTATTTTGCCTCTAGTGCTATCTCTTTAGTTTACTAATATTGGGGAATATTATTAGTGGGTATTTATCATGTTATTTAGGTTTCTTGAAATCTTCAGAGTGTTTGTGATCAGCAGATTAGCTAAATTTTCACAAGTGAGGTTTTGTTGTTGATATTCCTTCTGACAAAGATGGAAAAATAAGGATCAGAATTAATTTCATGCCTTAAAAGATTAAAAATATAGATAAAATATAAGAAATCCGTTCATAAGACACTTGACATCAAGGAATGAAAGACAGTTATTCCTGAAAAAGAGAAAACAAATAAGATGAACTTCAGCTTACTGACTGTAGAGAGTTTCCAAGACATAGGGTAGACTGAAGGATTCTAGCAGAGTCCAGACAGTCTGAGTTGATAATACAGAACAGGAAGTCCGAGGAGGTCCAGGTGGCTAGAGTTCACAGAAAAGAGTACTGGGGGAGAGAGGAGTACATGAAAAGAAGACTCCAAAGGTCTACAGAAGAGCTCCCTTATGTGTTCATTTGTGTACCAATCAGCACACGTGTGTGAACAAGCCACCCACAGCCAGAAAGAATTACCCAAAGAATTAGAAAAAATAATGCTTGGGGATCGCACAAGGCCAAAAATAGTGTTTGTTCCCACTATCCAAAATGAAATACTTCATAATTCATGTGGTATCAATCAGAGTTCTAAGTAGGGTCTTGCTTCAGTAACATGGAAAAAATTTACTCTAGATTTAATTGTGCTCTGGTATTACCTAACAAAGCCCAAAACCAAGACCTAAGGGGGTCCAATTGATCCCAAGTAACTTAATTGTGTTACAGAACTCAGATCAACATATTTACAAAAACAAAAAAATCCCTTCACATCCAGCAATGTAAAATTTACAATGTCTGACATTTGATAAAAAAAAAAAATTACCAGATATGTATGCAAAGAAGCAAGAAAATACAATCTACAATGAGGAAAAGTATCAACCACTTAAAACTGCACCAGAAATCACACAAGTCATAGTATTAATAAGCAAAAACATTAAGAAATGTTATTATAACTGTATTGCATATGCTCAAGAAGCTACAAGGAGGACTAAACCTATTAAGCGGACACATGGAATAGATTTTTAAACAGGACCTAAATTGAAAATCTCTAGATGAAATCTACAATATCTGAGATGAAAAATACACTGGATGGGATTAACCCTAGAATAGACAGTGCAGAAGAAAAAACATCAGTGAATTGAAAACATAGCAAAAAGACACTACCCACATGAAACATAGGGAGAAAATAATCTGAAAAAAAAAATCAGTGAACTTCAGCAAAACTTCAACTGGTCAATATACATTTAATTGATGTCTCCAAAGTAAAGAAGAGTGACAGAAAATATATGGTTTACGATTAATGGCCTTTTTTTTTTCTCAAAATTTAGTGAAAACTATAAATTGGCAGATCTAAGAAGCTCAAGAACCTAAACACAAGGATGTGAAGTACTATACAATAAGATATCTCATAAAAAATATTTAAAATCCATGATAAATAGAAAAAATTTAAAGTAGCTAGTGAAAGACACATTATATGTAGAGGAACAAATAAAAAGATGGCAGATTTCTGGTCAGAAACAGTATAAGTTACAGGGTAGGTTGGAACATTATGTTGAATATACCAAATATAAGTAACACCTAGAACTTAAACTCATAAAAACCATATTTCTAAAGGAAAGTGAAATAAAGATGCTTTGAACATAGAAAAGCTGAAATAATTTATTACCTATAGACCTTTATTACAATAAAAATTAAAAGAATCTCTGTAAAAAGAAGAAAAATAATGCAAGGTAAGAATCTGTATTTATTTAAAAAAGCAAAAAGGACAGGAAATGATCAATGATGGGTAAATATGATGACTTTTTTTCTTATTATCAAAATATCTTTAAAACACATAACGTAGTGCTTATATACAGAACTAACGTGTATTTCATTAAGCAACAGAAGGACTAGAAAAAAGAAAAATAAATATCCTAGTAGCAATAAGGTTCTTATTCTATACATGAGAAACTATATTATCGCTAGAAGGATGGACTACAATAAATTACAAATGTGTACTCTCAACCTTAAAACAAGCAGTAAATGAACACAACCAAGAATTGTATCTCAGAAGTTAAAAAGGAAATTCTGTTTTATAATTTTTATTATTAAGACTGTAGATTTAAATCCACCATATCAAAAAATCTATTAAATGTCTGATTACCTCAATTAAAAGTTAAAAATATTAAATTAGCTAAAACAATCAAGACCCAAATAAATGCTGCCTCCAACTAATTCACTTAAAATATAATGGCACAAATAAATAAAAAAAATAAATATGGAAATACAAGCATGTTTATGCTGTCAAAGAAAATTAGAGTGTCTATATTAATATCAGACACAATATATTTCAGGGCACGAAATGTTACTAGGGACAAAGAGGGTCAATTCATCAAGAAACATACATACTCAAGAAACTTACATACTCACTAACAGAAATTCAAAAGACATGAGACAACTTATAAACCTGCAAGAAGAACTAGAAAAATTCACAATGATAGCGATTTGAGTACCTTCCTCTTATTAACTGATTGAAAAAACTAAATCTGCAACCAATACAAATATAGATGAACTATACCATCAACTCTTACCCATCACTTAGCCTTGTTGACATTTATAGATTACTCATTAACTGGTGAATAGACTGTCTTTGTGACTACACCAGCAACGTTTGCAGTGATAGACCAAATACCGGGCCATAAAACAAATTTCTGTTCACTTAGAAATATTCAAGTCATACCAATTAGGAACTCAGATCACAAAGAAATTGAATTTGAAATCTGTAACAAAAAGGGATCTGAATAGCTCCCACATATTTGGAAATGAGTACATTTCTAAATAACCAGTGGGCTAATAAAAAGAATTAAAAGAGGAATTAGAGATTATTTTAATTGAATAAAAATCAAAACAGAACGTGTCAAAATTTGTGGGATGGAATTAAAGAGGTATTTAGAAGGAAATTTGTAGTACAAAATATATCTATTACAGAGAGGAATGGTCCAAAGGAATTTTAATGATTTCAGATTCCTACTAAAGAAACCAAAAAGGAGAGCAAATCAACCAAAGGTAGCAGAAGAAAAGAAATAAAGGTCAGAATGGTAGTCAAAGAAATTAAAACAAAAACATAAAAATAATATCAACTATCAGCAAAATTAAAAATTAGGATGTTTTGTTTTTGTTTTTAGAAAATCAATGAAATTGATAAACCTCTAGGCACATTGATGGAGAATAAAAGATAGGAGACAAACTACTAACCTACCAACATCAAGATAGAGTAAGATATTAACCCTATAGATTTTCCAGATAGTAAATGTTTAATAAAGGAACACCATTATGCTAATAAAGTCAACACCTTGGATGAAATACATTCCTTGAAAGATTCAAATGACCAAAATCTATTTGTTAAGGAATAGGTAACCTAGACAGCCTTTTATATATTAAATAAATTGAATCTATAGTTATAAAACTTCTGGCAAAGAAAATTCTAGGCACTGATGGCTTCATTCATGAATTCTACCAAGTATTTCAGAAAAAAAAATATTATTATCAATTGTGTATCAATTCCTTAAAAACAATCTGAAGGATGAGCCTATTACCCAAGTCATTTTTTGAGGTCAACATTATTCAGATACAAAAATAAGAGAGATATGTCAAAACCTAAAAATTACAGAAGCAATATTCCTTATGAACACAAATGCAAAACATTTTGACAAAATTTTGACAAAACAAATCCAATGATACATAAATATAACACAGAAAAAATTTTAAAGGATTTTATTTATTTATTTGACACAGAGAGAGATCACATGCAGACAGAGAGGCAGGCATAGAGAGAGGAGAAGCAGGCTCCCTGCTGAGCAGAGAGCCTGATGTAGGACTCGATCCCAAGACCCGGAGATCATGACCTGAGCTGAAGGCAGAGGTTTTAACCCACTGAGCCACCCAGGCGCCCAGAAAATTGTTTTAAATAAAAAAACTAAATTCCACTAAAATGATAACATACCATGAGGAACCAAGATTTATTCTAGTAATATAGGGACAGTTTTTCATCAAAATGAATCAATATAATTCATCTTATGAGCTGACAAATTACACACACACACACACACACACACACACACACACACACACACCCACCACATTCATCTCAACAGATGAAAAAAAAATTACAAAAACAACATCCAATCCAGGAAAAAATAACAAAAACAACAAGAAAACCTCTCAGCTAAGAAGGAATAGAAGGGAACTTCCTTAAACTCAGATATGCTTGACTCCAAAGCCACTTTTTTAAATGCTTTACCACCTCAGTTACAAAGCGGGGTCTTGATTCTTCAAGGATTGCATTTATACATGAATCAGGAATACAAAAATAGTCTAAAGAACATCTCTCTATTTTCAAAATACCCAGGAATCTGTTAACATTCTCTCCAATCTATACATTCTATACAGGAGTAGCACAAAACTCTCCCAAAGAAATGCCCGAGATGTGTATTCTTGTCATAATTTTCTCGTTTGTTTTCTTTTATCTCTTTTTAGTAAAATTTACTGCGTTTCTCCTATGTACCAACCTTAGCTGAACTTCTGTTATGCTGTTGTGAACTGTCTTCAGTGATGACTGGGTAGAGGACAGATCCCCTTCAAGAACATGCCATCAAAGGACTTCACAAGTAGCCCATTCACCCCGGCATTTCATAAACTTACTGTTGCATAGAATTTCACTGTGACCTTAGCAGCTGTGTGCTTTATATTATGGATTCCAGAACCAAAGTTGAGAAAACGCAAGAAATGTTTTTGGCTTATTGTTTTCTTCTATTATATATAAATGCCTACTTGAGTAAAGCTGTTTCATGCAAGGGAATATTAGGGGGTTTTTGGATCAGAAGTATTTTTCTTCATTATCAATAATTGGAATTTTTTTTCTTTTTTTTTATTGTTACTAAAATTTTTTTTTCCAGTGTTCCAAGATTCATTCCCCATTCCCCACACCCAGTGCTCCACGCTTTAGGTGTCCCCAGTACCCACCACCAGGCTCTCCCATCCCTCCAACCCCCTCCCTCCAAGTCCCTCAGTTTGTTTCTGTGTCCAAAGTCTCTGTTGTTTCATTTCCCTCCCTAGATTACCCTAGTTCCCATTTACTTCCCTTCTCCCACTGTCCTCCAGTTTACCCCTCATGCACCACAAGTAAGTGAAACCATGAGATACTTGACTTTCTCTTCTTGGCTTGTTTCACTCAGCATAATCTCTTCCAGTCCAGTCCATGTTGCTACAAAAGTTGGATATTCGTCCTTTCTGATGGAGGCATAGTATTCCATTGTATAAATGTACCACATCTTCTTTATCCATTCATCTGTTGAGGGGCACCTTGGCTCTTTCCACAGTTTGGCGATTGTGGCCATTGCTGCGATGAACATTGGGGTGCATATGGCCCTTCTTTTCACTACATCCATATCTTTGGGGTAAATGCCCAGTAGTGCGATTGCAGGGTCATAGGGTAGCTCTATCTTTAATTTTTTAAGGAATCTCCACACTGTTTTCCAAAGCGGCTGCACCAGTTTGCATTCCCACTAACAGTGTAAGAGGGTTCCCCTTTCTCCGCAGCCTCTCCAACACTTGTTGTTTTCTGTCTTGTTAATTTTGGCCATTCTGACTGGTGTAAAGTGGTATCTTAGAGTGGTTTTGATTTGAATTTCCCTGATAGCTAGTGACGCTGAACATTTTTTCATGTGTCTGTTAGCCGTTTGTATATCTTCTACTGAGAAGTGCCTCTTCATGTCTCTTGTCCATTTTTTGATGTGTTCATCTTCTTTTTGGGTGTTGAGTTTGAGTAGTTCTTTATAGATCTTGGATACCAGCCCTTTGTCTGTAGTGTCATTTGCAAATATCTTCTCCCATTCTGTGGGTTGCCTCTTTGTTTTGTTGATTGTTTCCTTTGCTGTACAGAAGCTTTTTATTT
>PITA01020739.1:0-34253 GCA_004023965.1 Spilogale gracilis | reverse complement strand
TATCCATTCATCTGTTGATGGGCACCTTGGCTCTTTCCACAGTTTGGCGATTGTGGCCATTGCTGCGATGAACATTGGGGTACATATGGCCCTTCTTTTCACTACATCCGTATCTTTGGGGTAAATGCCCAGTAGTGCAATTGCAGGGTCATAGGGTAGCTCTATCTTTAATTTTTTAAGGAATCTCCACACTGTTTTCTAAAGCGGCTGCACCAGTTTACATTCCCATCAACAGTGTAAGAGGGTTCCCCTTTCTCCACAGCCTCTCCAACACTTGTTGTTTCCTGTCTTGTTAATTTTGGCCATTCTGACTGGTGTAAGGTGGTATCTCAGTGTGGTTTTGATTTGAATTTCCCTGATAGCTAGTGATGATGAACATTTTTTCATGTGTCTGTTAGCCATTTGTATATCTTCTATGGAGAAGTGCCTTTTCATGTCTCTTGCCCATTTTTTGATGTGTTCATCTTCTTTTTGGGTGTTGAGTTTGAGTAGTTCTTTACAGATCTTGGATACCAGCCCTTTGTCTGTAGTGTCATTTGCAAATATCTTCTCCCATTCTGTGGGTTCTTAAGGCACACTTCTATTAGCACCAGTGTCATTGCCCAGCTTCCACATCGTGTTCCTGTATAAACCTACATATAAGCATACACACACACACACACACACACACACACACACACACACGTATATATACACACACACATATATACACACATACATCCTCCATGGTGGCTGGCCCACTCAAGAAAGAAGTCAGCCCAGCATGATGTGCTGGGAAGACAGGGGCTAGGAACTGCTCAGGTTCACAGAACACAGAAGCAGAGATTCAAAATCATGTAAGTATGATGGCATTTCCCCATTCTAAGCAGTCATCGCAAATAAACTTATACTTCATGAAACAAGTATTTGCTGAGCATTCAGCCCCAGGTGCTGGTGACATGACGATGAACAAAATCAGTCCAGTCCCCACCCTCCTGGAAGTTACTGTCTACCTGGGAGACACAGGGTGCACATGTGAACGCATAAGTAAACAGCTAATTGCAAATTCTAGGAATCCCTTTATATGGAAACAAGTAGGGCAAAGGTGATAAATTCGTAAGGAAAAAACAACTCAAACAACTCGGAAGAATTCCAACAAAGAATGGACATTTAAACTCAGATCTGAAAGAGGAGAAGGAATGAGGGGGGGCAGAGAGCAAAGGAAATGGTTTCCAGCCTGAAGCCAGCAGAGGTCAAAAGGCTTAAGGTGAGGAATTTGTGTATTACAGTAACAGCAAAAGGCTGGTGGGGGATTAAGAACAAAGAAGTAGATGGAAAGAGAGGAGTGAATGCAAGGGACCAGAACATGCGGGGCCCCGTGGTCCAGGGAAAGGGTTCTTTTATTCGGGGCTGATGAAAGCCACTGGAGGGTTTTAAGCAGGGCACTAATACAAGGATTATTTAAATCTTTTAAAGAACACTCTGGCTTCTCTGAGAGAAAGAAATTAGAGGTGAGGAAAACTGGAAGGAGAAACACTTGCCAGGAGGCTTCTAAAATGGCAAGAGAGGATGGGGGGTTGGAATAAGGTCATGATGACAAAAATTAAGAGGCGGCTATTTTCAGAGATATTTGCAGGTAGAATCAAAGTACCTTGTGATACACTGAATGTGGGAAAAGGGGGTGTTTCCAGGATCACTCCCAGATTTCTAACACGAGCAACTGTATAAGAATACTATTTATTAAAATAGGACAATTTTGAGGACTAGCAGCTGAAAGCAAGCACCAAGGGATTACATTAAATCTAAGATTCCAGAAGACACCCCAAAGATAGTAAAACATCTAAATGCCCACATGAAAAATCCAGAAAAGATGGTTCAAAATCTCAAATGTGGGAGGAGAGGAGATGCTGTCCACATATGGGTACTGCCCTGTCACTGGAGTAAGTGTCCTTCTCTCCCTTTTAACAGGAAGTAAGGAGAACACAAGTGTCAGTACAAATGAGCATGCAGATTTCATGAAGAGAGGTTGGGGGACCTGCTACCTGATGGTTCTTTTTTCCATGAAGTACAAGGCAAGGTCACTTATAAAAGAGTTTGGGCATGGGAAAAAGTTTGTATAGAGAGGAGAATGAAGGAAAGAATCCTCACAAACAGTGAGTAGGAGAACCTCCAAGAGAAACATGAACATTCTTAGGCAGGCCTGCAGGCTCTTTGAGATAAGTAAGCAGGAATTTGTGAAGACACCATCTCCCCTGTTGTGAGATTTTCTCTAGTGATGCAGGGAGTAGGTGAGCAGTGAGGGGCATCCCTGGTAAGAGTATTTCCAAGAGATGCAGACGTATCAGCATCACACTGCATGGGCAAGCCGCACACAGGAGGACTCTAACTGGGTGGGGGAGAAGACTTTTGGAAGGGGAAAAAAACAGACCTGAGCCCCAAACAGGGCACTGGAGTTGTTCAGGCAAAGAATAAGAGTAAAGAGGAGGGGGAAACAGCAATCTCAGGGCACAGAACTGTAAGCAATCCTGGTGTCACTAACACAGCTAAAGAAACAGAAAATGAGCCAAGGAGGCTGAAGAGATCCAGTGGGCTCTGTTTGCCATCAGAGTGGGACATAGGAAATGCCCCGTAAAAATGCTAGATGTAGGCATTAATAACACGGAAACATGAAGGCCTCTTGAAATGTGAGCCCTAAAATTCCACACTGTTGATTAAATGTTGTCCTTTATAAAAGGACTAGGTCACAAAGATTACACATAAGCAATTTTAGGTCATTAAGTGTGTCCTTCACTTGGAGAATTAATTTGATGCAATAGCTGACTCCCAAGGTCTAACACTAGTGTAGGAAAAGAATATAAGGGATTTCTATCTTACTGTTTGCAGGTTAACAAGGAAATTTCCAGAATGAGGAAAGGAGTACCCTTTTTTCCAATTTTCCAATATCCAATTTTTTCATAAAATTTTTTGATTAAAATTTTTTAAATTGGGCACCTGGGTGGCTCAGTGGGTTAAAGCCTCTGCCTTTGGCTCAGGTCATGATCTCAGGGTCCTGGGATCGAGGCCTGCATCGGGCTCTCTGCTCAGCAAGGAGCCTGCTTCCTCCTCTCTCTCTGCCTACCTCTCTGCCTACTTGTAATCTCTCTCTCTCTGTCAAATAGATAAATAAAATATTTTTTTAAAAAATTAAACTTAAAATTATCATTTTTTCTTTTAAAATATCTGGTTATATTAACTTCTGAACTGAACCTTAAGTATTGTGTTCAAGAACAAAATAACAGACTGGCGACTAAATGCTTCAGTAAGGCAATGTTGGTTGAGCAACGAGGATTGTTTTCTTCTTCTCAAAATAGACTAGAGACTCCATGGAATCTCTCAGTTCCTTTTACAAATTTAACAGAAGCATTATATAATATTTGTTAGGAATGAGTGTCACTAAAATGTTCTAATGTCAAAATGTGATTGTTCTTCCCCAGGGAAAATGAATACCAAATTAAGCACCGCCCCTAAAACACTAAAGGAAATTTCTAGTGATAATAGTACCCCAATTTTGAAAGAGACAGCTGAAGTAATAATACACACAAAAGCTTTCAAATTTCAAAATTTCAAAAGTATATTATAAGTCAGTCAAGTAATTTAAAAAGAAAAAGAAAAAGCAGAGACTCTGATTTTAGAATCCACATGTAAGATTATATTAACCATATTTTCCCCCATAAAATACTTGAACAAGCCTCAAAAAAGAAGTCATAAAAAACCTTGACTAATGAGCCATAGAAAGGGTTTTGGACAGTCTTGCTTAGAAACAGAAAGCATCTACATGAACATAAAACATGTTCACTTACCAGTTGCTTTTTCTTCTTAGGGCAGGAGTCAGCCAACTTGTTCTATAAAAGGCTGGGTTGCAACTACTCAGCTCTGCCATTTGCACAAAAGCAGTTGTAAACAGTATATAAGTGAATGTGCATAGCTAGATTCCAGCAAAACTGTATTTACAAATACAGGAGGCGAAGAGGCCTTGGACCACAGTTAGCTGAACCCTGCCTGAGAGAATCATCTCAAGTATCATGGCCAAAGATGTTCTAGTTACTCTTAACTGATTATCTATTTTTTTAATATACATTTACCATATTTGCAGGGGACCAAAATTTGGGAAGAAAGGTTGAATTTTGGATGAGAGAATCATAGCCCAAGTAGCTGTCCAAAGAGGGATTCAAAAGTCATGCAATCCAGCGGGTTTCAGCACTAAAAGGCAATTGTCCAAGTGTAAACTATCTTTTTTTTTTTTTTAAGACAGGATTTTTTTGTATTTTTTTTTAAGATTTTATTTATTTTTTTGACAGAGAGAGAGACAGCAAAAGAGGGAACACAAGCAAGGGGAGTGGGAGAGGGAGAAGCAGGCTTCCCGCTGAGCAGGGAGCCCGATGTGGGGCTAGATCCCAGGACCCTGGAATCATGTGACCTCACCTGAAGGCAGACACTTAACAGCTGAGCCACCCAAGTGCCCTTCAAGTGCAAAACTATCTTAAAAGCAACTTATGTGAATTTAATAGCAGGCTTTAATAAGGGTTTTTGTCCCTAAAAATGAGTTAACTGAAAGTTCAGCATGAGTCAAAGGAGTCATAAGTTGCCCTAAAAATGAATGAACGCATATATTGGCTATGTTCAAACCAAACAAGGAAATCATTCATCTGTGTCCTATCTCAATGTATGAGTGCCACGGTTTAATAGAGAGATTTTTCTAACTGGAGTGAAGCGGGAATATGCCCAGAATGTTATGAACAGTTTAGGAGAAATAAGAAAACCAGATGTGTTCGATGGAATTGGGAAGGAAGAGAATATGCAGTGGGAACATGAAAGCTGTGCATAAATATTTAAATAGACGCTTTAAGAAAGAAGAAAAAAAAATCATTCTGATTTGCTTAGAGAAGACAAAATCAGATCTAATGGGGAGAAGCTTTAGATCAGATCCTGGGTTCGCCATCAAGAAGCTCAGTAAGACCAGCACTGAGAGACCTCTAGTGTCTTAATGAGCTCTAGGATTCTATGTGAGTTGGAAGAAGCTGAAATACAAGCTACATCTCAAGGTTGAATGGCCAACCACAGAATCCATTAACACTTTAGAATTCAAAGTAAAAGAACAAGATTATTTCATAACATCCTGGGGGATTAAAAGTTTTCCAACTAGTCAATCCTTTTTATTAGGCACCCTGGAGGTGAGAACTTAAATGTCTAAAAAGAAAAGAGAAGATAGAGTGTTATCTTTGCCTGTTTCCACAGTTCAAGCAGTTGCTGGGAAATCTGACAATGGAGACCTGACCCGCAAAGAACCAGACTCTACTCTGGAGAGGAACTGTGCTGCTGCTTTAGGTTTCCCCATTTGAGATCAAAGGCTAAGTTCTCATTCTAAATCGAAAGAAAATGGGACTTGGGGATAGAAACCCATATTCAGTGAAAAGGCAAAACTACATCCTGTGTGATCTTTAATAGCATTTTCTTTTCAAGTCTTGGTCTAGGTAAAACAGTGAATAACTCCATGTAAGAACTAAACCATGCTTTTCTAATGACACTCAGTACTAACAAGGACAGACTGAGTCTAATGAAACAGAAGGAATCATGTCTGTTCCCCATGGCCCTTGTTATTTTAAGCCTGGATTCCAAGTGTTCTTGACCCGAGAGGAATGCATAATCTGACAGCAAAGGAGAATTTCCACTATTTTCTCCCATGACCTTTGGAATACTTCCCATTTCATTAAAGGGAAAATTCTACTTTCCAACTGCAATATAAAGAATAACAGCAAAGAAACCATGCATCAAAGACATGTTTCTTTGACAGAGCCATAAGAAAGGGTGTCAAGGAACTATTATATATATCTGAACATAAGAAGTATTTTTCCCAAAACTGTCTCTCAGGGGAAAGAAAAGGGACCTAACCCTATATAAGAATTCCACAGTCTCTTTAAGGAGTGTGTTTTCCATTATTTTGATCAACAAAGAGCTGTTTGAAGAATCTTAGTCTGAAGGGCCCCCCCAATCACACCTAGTTTCAGATGCTACAGATCACAAAAAAGTCTGGGTTACGAAAACAAGAAAAAGCTAGGAAATTTCAGAGATGTAGTTATTCTGGAGAAAACCTCAAATTATAAGTGTCCCATGCTTTTGTAAAGATCACTTTTGTAAAGATCTCTTTAAAAGAGTGATTAAGTCATGAAAATACATCTGTTATTATAAAATCTGTAAAAGAGACTGTCCAAATGTGCTACAAATGAGTACCTGTAGCTTAAGATAAAATGTCCAATGAAAACATCAGAAAGAGATTTTTTTAAAGGTGCCATATCTCAAAGAACTCAGACAAATGCAGCCATGAAATACTCTGGACAGCTGTGCTGAAAAAAATCAGAGTACATCAGTGATAAACATACTAAAATAAAAGGGGTCGTGACTTGGAATAACTTCTTTCTAAAATAAATGGGGAAAGAAATTCTAAAGGATACATCGATAATTTGATTCTAAGGACACCTGGGCGGCCCAGTCAGTTAAGCATCTGTCTTCAGCTCAAGTCATGATCCTGGGGTTCTGGGATAGAGTCCCACTGGACTTCCTGCTCCTCCCTCTGCCCCTCCCCCTGCTCATGTGCACGCATTCTCACTCTCTCTGACGAATAAATAAATCTTTTTGAAAAACTTGATTTTAAAATACAACCACATATTTAAGCAACTACATGAAAGTAGGCATATGATTCTCTAGTAGACATACATCGGTATACCTATGAGTGTGTCCATTCAAACCATCCCGAAACATTTTTTGTTTACTCTTCTCACAGGAAAATGGTGTTGCCCTACAATCAGGCATAACATTATAGATAGTGCTTATCTGACCTTTGGGATACACGACACTTAAAACATCTTCCCGGGAGATACAGGGTGGCTGAGTTATGTAAAAAATAAAAATAAATAAAAAACACCTTTCCATGTTTGAGAATTCTACCAAATGAGGCACAGCCCACCTTCCGTTATAAAAGGTGGAAACGGCAGACACTTGTTTGCCCAGCCACCTGGTAGTGAGGTCTTGGGACCTGGCCAGAGTTCCACTAATGAGATGCTCCCACACCAGACTTGGAATCAGGAACTAGTGATCAGAAATTCTGGTGGGTGGCAGAGCATCGTTTCCCGAAAGAGCAGTCCCACAACCACCAGCAGGGGCAGCAGTGCTGCCGGGACCCGCCCAGCTGTGCTCAGCCAGCACACCCTTCCCCAAGCCCACACAGCTCCCGGCAAGTACAACTGGGGGCATCATTCCTGGCTCCCAGAACCAGATAAAGATCCTGCAAGCTACGGAGTGTTTGTTCGTTTTCTTTCCTTTCTTCCTTCCTTCCTTTCTTTCTTTCTTCTTTCTTTCTTCCTTTTTAAGATTTTATTTTATTTATTTATTCATGACAGAGAGAGAGGCAGAGGGAGAGCAGGCTCTCTGCAGAGCAGGGAGCTGGATGCGGGACTCAACCCCATGACTCTGGGATCATGACCTGAGCTGAAGGCAGACACTTACCTGATTGAGCCACCCAGGCACCCTACCAAGTATTCTTTAAATAAATCCCCATTCTGTTCAGAAGATTTAGACCTTGCAACTGAGAATCTAGACTAACACAACATTTACACTTTTTTTAAATTGCAGAAGTTTCAACAATCTTGACAAAATGGAGTAGTAGCCATCTCAATTCTTAGATAAGTCTTTTCTCCTGATTCAACCAGATTGTTCTTGATGAATTAGATTACTCCCCATTCACACTCATCCTTTGTGATCTTTTTCTCCATCTAGCCAGTCTCTTTCTGGACTATGTACCTTCCCCTATCAACCTATACTCAGGTACTAATAGGAAAATTAAAATGCATAATAAAGCCCTCCCATTTTTATAATAGGTAAAATAATAAGAGAAAGAAGTCAAAAGACTGTGATTCTGAGAAGAAATGAAAACATTTAATTGGTCCTTCTAAGAGAGCCCTGTCACAGTGAGAAGAGGCCAACATTCTCTCATGTGTGCATGGTCCTAATCAGTTCTGGTTTTAGACCAGAGAAAAAACAATTCTCTTTTGTTACCTCAGAATTCTCAACTTTGAAAAAAGAATAACACTCGCTCTCTCTACCTACTTAACACAATTAAGTGTTTAAAAAAAAAAAAAAAAGTAAGGGAATGGCACACTAGAAGCAATTTTAACTTCCACATAAATCCTTGGATGTTATTTTATTTGTGAGCACAGCTCAAGCTAAGCTAATCCTTCTGGTGGAAAAAATTAATGTAAAAACAAAATTAAATTTTAGAGCAGCGGTAGATCAAATTACCAACTCAAAACCAGTGAGAATGTTAACCAACTCATATACGAAGGTCTAACTGGGACATAGGTACAGAGGTGCAATAAATTAATTCTATAGAGTTTAAACCTGAAAATTAAGAACTAATTATTGTGAAAGAGTTTCTTGAATGTCTGATTCTTTTAGGCCCCAGCAGTCCCATTTAACAGGTTAGAAATGATAATCACTAAAACATACATTCTAATTTCACCAGATCAGTCCCCACACCTCTGCTTTCTTCTGAAAGTCCAAGAATAAAAAGTTCCTGGAGTTTTTGTCAACTTACAATCCTAAACTCTAAACAGAGCCTAACAAAACCAGAGGATTTGAGCTGAAGTTCTGTATTTTATTAAATCTAGCATGCCACTAATAACAAGACAGGGGCACCAACATCCAACTCTGGATTTTGGCTCAGGTCATGATCTCAAGGTCGTAAACTCAAGCCCCATGTCAGGCTTGGCATTGCACATGGAATCTGCTTAAACGCCTGGCTGGCTCAGTTGGTTAAGCGACTGCCTTCGGCTCAGGTCGTGATCCCAGAGTCCCGGGTTCAAGCCCCACATCGGGCTCCCTGCTCGGCAGGAAGCCTGCTTCTCCCTCTCTCGCTCCACCTGTTTGTGTTCCCTCTCTCGCTCTGTTTCTCCCTGTCAAATAAATTTAAAAAATATCTCTCTCCTTTACCCTCTGCATCTCCACCCACTCAAAAGCACTTTCTCTCTCCCAAAATATAAAATAATAATAATAATAATAATAATAATAATAATAATGACACTCCACCTTTTCATATACTATTATAGAAAAAATACTGATAATGAAATCTTGATTAAAACTTAATACTTAGGGCGCGCCTGGGTGGCTCAGTCGTTAAGCATCTACCTTTGGCTCAGGTCATGATCCTGGAGACCCGGGATCGAGTCCCACATCAGGCTCCCTGCTTGGTGGGAAGTCTGCTTCTCCCTCTCTCACTCCCCCTGCTTGTGCTCCCTCTCTGGCTGGTTTCTCTCTGTCAAATTAATAAAATCTTTAAAAAAAAAAAAAAAAAAAACCTTATTACTTAGAACTTTGACATCTATTGAAAAACCTCCTCGGCAGATTTTTATCATGTATCTCTTTCATGCATATATATATATGCATATATATAAAAGATGTCAAATTGTAAGGGTCATCTATATATATATATATATATTTATTTCTAAAACTTCTTTAGAGTCCAGCTCTTCTGAATCACTTTTCATCTCAGTCACTAGTATCAAGTTTTGCCCACATGTTTTTCCTCCTCTGTGCCATCAAGAACACTGGAGATGCATTACTTAAGGGGTGCTCCACTATGGTATCCAGGACCTTCTTCCAAAGTGATGGCACCCACTCTTTAGGTATTTACTGATGCTCGCACTTGTTAGACCTAACTAAAAGGCCTCAATGACAGGTTTTCAAACACCCACCAGAATTCCTATTTCTTCCTTAAATGGCCAAGTGGTTTGTTGATTGAAATGTTTGAGGGTGCTATGCATGTCCAACAGAACAGGAGAAATAACAAAATTCACATTTCTTCAAGACTGCCACCTTATAGATGGCAGCTATAAGGATATATTTCCATTTCACCCACGTTCAAAGGTGGAGGAAAGGCTGGTAAATCTTACAAGAGCTAAAGGCAAAGAATAATGTCCTTAAGCTACCAGGAGATGGGAGATTCTCTTTTCATCACTGTCGTCAACTCATTTTGTGACATGATGTGGATCAAATCACTCCAACTCACTGAGTTGCAGTTTCCTTTTTTTTCTTTCAGTAATTAAAAATGTTAAAAGTTGCCCTAAGTTATCTATCTCTCAGCTCTTTGTTTTAGGAGCCAAGGCCATACCTTTGAATACTTCACAACTGGATCTGACAAAAATATGTCTCTCGTGAAACTAGATTCAGCTCAATTTAATTCCCACTAATGGAACAATTCTTCTCCATAAGACAATGAAATGAGCAGGCTGGTCACATTCTGGTGTCTACTGTCGGTGTGCGTGTGAGAGGTGGGGGGTGGGAGGTGGGGGCAGAGGGAGTCCGTGTGTCGTCTTCCCTCTTTCATGTCAGTAGTAACTGGTTTATCAGAAGAACTGATTCCTCAGAAGCAGAGAACGAGCCCAAGGACATAAAATATAGGAAACTTAAGTTTCAATAGGGAAGTAGAATCTGATGATGACAAGGCTTGGAGAACACAGATGACTATGAGTCACCAAGAAAGGACACTGAGTCATGAGCAAGGCCTTCCACAGAAATGGGTCCACCAAGGAGCCCAATCCTCTTGTTTAAAACATCCTCACTCACTTTAGAATTCTGAGTTGAGTTAGTCCAGACTGTAACCTCTATAGGATTCAAGGTCCATAAAAATCCAACTTGCAAAAGCTATCTTCCTAGGAAACGGGTTTCATAATGACATTTGCATCTGACTGAATTATAGTGAGTTTACAAGGAGGGAAAAGGGGATTTATATGAGGGGGGGAAAAAAGATGTCAAATTGTAAGGGTCAGTTCCAAGGAGAAAAATTCTTCATAAATTTTGAAAGTTGTCAATGAACAACTTTCAAAGTAAACTGAAAAATGGTTTCACAAATAAGTTCAAGATGGATTTTTTTCCCATCTGAATACACCTTCCAACAGAACTTCATGCAAAAAAAAAAGTCACTTTAACTGTAAAAGAACTGATTAAAACAGGTTTGATATACCATATAAAAATAATATTTATTATAATATGAAACTAAAAGTACAATTTTTCCAACAGTATATGATGTCTTAGGTACTCATCACATTACAAGAATTCATGAGTAATGTTCAACACAAAATAAATAACACTAAAATTCCTAACAGCGGAAATCTGTTCTATGAAAATAAATTAAATATAGTTCAAAATCCTTTGGAAATGACATATGAAAGCTCTGGTTTTTAAAGTCTAGTTTAACCTACTGGTAAAGAGAAAGTCATCAAAAAGCCACTTACAGTGTTTCCAACATTGGGACAGTTCTAGCTCTAAGGTTAGGAATGCCCAGTGGAGATTTCACTGGCACCCTGAGCCGGTGGAATTTCAGCATGCTGCACAGTAACCTGGAGGGCTTACTACAACATACACCGAGGGGCACACCCCAGAGTTCCTGAGTGAGTAGGCCTACGGTAGGGCCCAGGAGTCAGCATTTCTAGCATGTTCCCAGGTGATGCGGATGGGGCTGGACCAGACACCAGGCCTTGTGAACCACTGCCCTAGTACTAATGAAGGAACAGCACGTAAACTTCTCCCAAAAGGTAAAAGATATCTAGTTCATTTTAACCAACATAGATTATTTAAACAATATCGTGACATGTTTTTTAAAACAAAATAGGAAGTTTGGAGCAAAAATCTGTATCAAAAGCCCCAAAAGATACAGAAATCACTTAAGCACATCATTCTGCAAGATACCTGAAACAATGAAAGAACGGTGAGAAAGGAGTGAAGCAAATAGGCAAGTGCTGAGGAAACATGCCACTGCATGTTGCCTGGAACCACCTAAACGATTAATGAAAGCCTTTGGTACTGAAAAGCCCAGAGCCTTCTTTATGGGGGCATAATCACCCACATAGTGTTCTTACACTGTTTTCACAAGAGTGAAATCTCTGGTATAGAAAAACATGGGCAAGAGAAAAGAAAAGAAGGAGGAGGTCTCAAAAGCCTAAAGAGTATGTAAAAGAACTGATTAAAATAGATTTGATAGGGGCACCTGGGTGGCTCAGTTGGTTAGGCGACTGCCTTCAGCTCAGGTCATGATCCCAGAGACCCGGGATCGAGCCCCACATCGGGCTCCCTGCTCAGTGGGAAGCCTGCTTCTCCCTCCCTCACTCCCCCTGCTTGTGTTCCCTCTCTGGCTGTGTTTCTCTCTGTCAAATAAATAAAATCTTTAAAAAAAATAGATTTGATATACTATAAGATAAAACTAGGGGCGCCTAGGTGTCTTAGTGGTTAAGCGTCTGCCTTCAGCTCAAGACATGATCCTAGAGTCCCGGGATTGAGCCCCAGATCGGTATCCCTGCTCGGCAGGAAGCCTGCTTCTCCCTCTCTCACTCCCCTTGTGTTTCTCTCTGTCAAATAAATAAATAAAACCTTTAAAAAAAAATAAGATAAAACTAAAGACGTAATCTTTCCAATGGCATGTAATGCCTTAGATACTTATCACATTTCAAGAACCTAAATAATGCTAAAGACAGATTAAGTAACACCAAAATTCCTAATGGCAAACAGGGTCATCCTGCTCAAGGAGGAAAAGGGATGCAGCTGGTGCGTAAGATGCTGTTGGCACTTCACCCGGCTTGGCAGCCCAGCAGGCCCCCAACCCCCTCGGGATGAGAGGCAAGTGCCTTTTGTGCACCACCTGGCAAGCTCTGTCTCCTCTCTCCAGGCAGCCCCTCTTCCCTGAAGATTTCCTCAATCCCTCGGCCTCTCACAACTGTGCTGATTTCCACAATCCTCAGAAACTGAGCAGTCATGTTCAGGAAAAGGACAGAAACAAAAAAGTTATGATCAAAGAACATACGTAGAGAAGTAAATACAACATGAAGGGCTTTTAGAAGAGCATCATACACACTGCAGCACTACTTTCAAAGTCCTTAAATTCTTGGACAGCTGCCCACTTCAGATAAGTACGCCATGTCCCACCATGCCAGAGAGAACATCTCCAGAATTCTGGCTATGAAACACGCAGTACTTTCTCTGGAGAACATGCACAGAAGTGAGCTCAGCAATCTGGCCACAAATAGTACCCAGCTTCCCAAGTCGAGTTACTCGCTTTCAGAGTCAAGACTAGGAAAATTATCAGTAAAAACTACTCGCTTGAAAACAGTAGCCTGAAAGTCAATATTGGCCTTTTAAAGGCATGACACATCCATTCACAGAAATTGGACTTACATGCAGGGGCTGGGGGGAAACTCTCTGACTTCCAGCCTGGCCTTCTTTCCAGTTCCCTCCTCAACAAAATGGCTTTAATAGAAACAGAGCCAAACACTGGTGGGAAATATGCAAACAGATCCCTCCCTCCTTCCCCAATTCTATCAGTTTTCCCCACAGGGAAGAAACTAGTGCTTCACTTATATCTTTTCTTATTTGGATAACTCCGATTCATCTGTCAACTCAGGTCTGAAATGGTGTCCCCAACATGCCTTCCCCAAATTCCCCAATGACTCTGTGATCGAAAGCATGTTTTGAGCAGTCTCTCCCAATGGACAGCTAAGCACATGAAGGTAGGAACTATGTCTTTATCTTTAAAGCACTTGGCACAGTGTATGACACATAGTAGACACAGTATTTGTCAAACTATTTATATCTAAGCCTAATGAGATACACACACACACACACACACACACACACACACACACACTCACACACCCTTAGGAGCTCAAAAACAACAAAGAACTTGTTCCTTATTGTTGAGCTTCTAGTCTGATGACTTTATTCCTAAAGCCAAGCATCCTATTTTAACACTTATTTAAGAAATGGAAAGCTTTTTTAAAGTTTTAAGACATTGATCTTTGCCTTCTAAAATACTAGATTTAAAATATTTTTTCACATTTTAATGACTCAATCTTACTTATGCATATCTAATTATTATGGTACAACATCATTTAATTTATGACCTCAGGAAAACACTACTTGTTTTTGTTTTTTTTAAAGTAGGCTCCATGCCCAGCATGGAACCCAAGGGGGGGCCTGAACTCAAGACTAGAGACCAAGACCTGAGCTGAGATCAAGAGTTGGACACTTAACCAACTGAGTCACCCATACCCCGATTGCTTTTAAAGATTAAGCAACCGCTAAGATTTTGTTATATGCTTGGAACCAATTCTAGACTATTTCTTCTCTATATTACAGCTGTCATTTTGCATTCCTTTTTTAATATGTGGTTCTGTACTGCTGATGTGTAATAACTTTTTTTAACATGTGTTTAATGTAGGTTTTTCATTATGTCACATAAAGATGGTAATGATGTACCTAATCATAATACTGATAATCATAGTACTCTTTATTTTAAGTAGCCAGCATGGCTTTTAAGTACATTTTTAAAAAACACCCCACATGGAACCGAATGGGGCTTAAAGTCACAATCCCCAAGATCAAGACCTGAACTGAGATCATGGATCAGACGCCTAAGCAACTGAGCCACCCAGGCACCCCAATGTGTAATAATTTTAAGTAAAACAAGCATTTTTAAAAGTTCCCACAATGCACTGGCTCCCATTTTAGTTACTTAAAAACCCTGCTCATCTCTTTGTCACGTGTTGGGGAGGTATGAGCTGGTTACACCATGCAAAGGCCCTCCTCTGTCGTCTCTGCTCCACAAAGCTCCAAGATGACTTCTTCCACAAAGTCCTTCCTAACAAGCACGGACTTAGCAGCTCCCCACTTCATGCAACCCCACCTATACCTGTGTTATCACCTTAGAATAGTTCTTTTTTAAGATTTAGGAGAAAGAATAAATAAATCATAATACAATTTTAAAACAATTTATTTAAGAGAGAGAGCACATGGGGGGGGGGCAGAGGAAGACAGAGTCTTAAGCAGACTCTGCTCTGAGTGCAGAGCCCAATGCGGGGCTCAATCTCATGATCCTGAGATCACGATCTAAGCAGAAACCAAGAGTCATCGGATGCTTACCTAACCCAGGTGTCCCTTAGTAAAATAGATTTTAATTCACTTTTTACCAGCTGTTCTCCAAGGCGACATTGAGCACTTCCTGACAGAGGTGTCTTTTCCTGTTCAAAAGTTTAAGGCTAGTGTCTAATAAAGCACCCAAGTTTTCTTTACTAAGTGTTACTCAGTAACACATTACTCTACGCAATTTTCTTGGTTAAGTAAGTGACCCCTGATGACCAAGATTAGACAGAAATACCAAAACATCAATATGGGTTAAATATCAAACTTTTTGCTTTTATTATTTTGTTATTAATTCATAACTCGGGAAGTAGTACTATTTTAAAGGTATTTTAAAGTGAATAGAAAAGTATCAGGAATTCCTTTCAAGGGAAAAAAGGAGGAAGAAAAACCTGCAGATTAAAAACGACTTAAAAACTTATCAACCAAGGGGCACCTGGGTGGCTCAGTCAGTTAAGTATCTGCCATTGGTTCTGGTCATGATCTCAGGAGTCCTGGGATCAAGTGCCTAGTTGGGCTCCCTGCTCAGCGGAGAATCTGTTTCTTCCTCTCCCTCTGCTCTCCCCGCCCCCGCTTGTTCTTTCTCTATCCTTCTCTCTCAAATAAATAAAACCTTAAAGAAAAAGAAAGAAAGAAACTTATGAATCAAATGCAATGTGTCTCGAGGCAGATTCAAACAAACCAACTGCTATAGGGGGATGTAAATGAATAGCAGAAAAATCTGCATACAGCCTAATTCTCTGTAATATTAAAAAATTAACTGCTTGTCTTAAAGTGTGTTGAGGATACTATGGAGCAAAGAGAATTACCTTTTCGAATTCTGTAGTAGGGTATTTATGGATGAAAAGACAGGATAACGAGCTTTCTGTCAAACTAATTGGGGCAGGGAGTAAGACAGAGGAGAAACGAGACTAGTTGTGTGGCAACCAACTGAAGTTGAATACTGGGTACACATAGTTCAATTATATTTTTCTGCTTTTCGTGCATGCTCAAAATTTTCCAAACTAAAAAGCTTAAGAAAAAAAAAAAGTATTAGGTGTCCTTTTATTTCTATGCTTGGTGGTAGCTGCTCCCTCCCACCCCCACCCCAAACTGCTTTCTGGCTTTGAACAGTTTCCTGCTATGCAGCAAGAGTTGCTGTTCCCCCGAATGGGTGTAACACGCTGTCCAATCCCTCCCTGAAGTTCATGACCTCGTGCAGATAACATCCTATTCCTACTTCTACCCTAAGCTAGAAACCCGGCCCCACCATCCTCACCCCATTTAAAAGAACCTATCAACCCACCACAGCTAAAGATGAAGTCAAAATACCAGCTACTAACAGCTCTGAGAACCATGCTGTCTGATAGAGATCAGACAGCCTGGAGCTAAGACCATGTTCATTTTTTGACCTAGTCAATTCATCTCAAGGAACATGTAACAGAAATAGATCATCAAGACAGGAAGTAGTCAGTATTTCAGTGGAGCTAAAATCTGGCATCATTCTGCCCAGAACCCTCCTCCCTTAAATGCTAGGACACACCTTATACAGTTCTCTGCAGCAAAGGCCTCTCCTGACAACACTGGATAAGACAGCACCCCGCCCCACACTCACTGGCTACTAACCCTACTTTATTTCATTTTGTAAGACTTACCACTGCCTGACCTATAGTATAGATTTATTAACTTCCCTTCCCAGAATGCAACTTCCACGAGGGGTCTTGCTTGGTCTGCATCTGTGTGCTCAGATTCTAAATAGTAACTGGAAGATACAAGCAGATCACAGGTATATTTGCAGAATGCTGAGGATCCCAGAAGTATGACTAAATATCAAGGAGGGCTGACAGGAAAAAAAAGCTGATACTATGCACATAAACTAAGAACACACCCACACCCACTGAGTGTCGTAGACAGGTAATGTCCTGCACTATTTTTATCCACTATTTTATCCACCTTTAGGCTTTGTAAACTGCTGAAAAATCAGTGACTCGGGATCACAGAATCATTGAATATGTCAGTTCGTGCCAGAAAAACCTACGGGACCACAGTACCTTCACCTGCCCTCTACAATATTTATCATATAAAGACATTATCTCAGGAAATAAGGTACAATACAAATTATATTGGGGCTTTTAGAGGCCATATGTCCCCGTTACATTTAAATAAAAATCAGTGCTCTCCTGGTACCTCTACTGCACCTCCACCAGGCAGAAATCCCACCACTGCCACCACCCACAACATTAATTACAGCAACATCTAGGAAGCTGGCCAAATGACTGGGTGGTTCAGAGCAGCTAACACAACCAATATTATTATTACAACCACATCTGAACCTACTCATACACTTACACTTTAACGTAATCCTAGCTCGTACTCATTCTCAAGGACATAGAAAAAAGAGTTGTCACTTTTTAAAGTCTAAAAACCAGTGACATTAGATAATATATAATAATCTGGGGGTAATTCTCCTATAAATCTTTATTGAATGAAAGAATAAGTGAATCAATTCATTTATTGAATGAATTTTTTCTGAAATCCTGAATGAATGAATGAATAATGAATGAATGATATTAGAAGGGACGCTTTTAAGGAAGGTGAGAAAATATGACTCAAATCCACTGCTGAGTGTTTGTTAAATAAAACCATGGCCTCAGTGCACTCAGCACAGCATCGGGCACGTGGAGAGCAGCTGTTATGATGACTAACGTGATCACAAATCTCAAGGCAAAGTGGCATTCTCAAGACTTCCAGGCCCAAATTCTCTCCCTTCACACAACCTGAAAATCTACCAAGGTATGAGTCAGGCTCTAACAATGCTCTGCTTGTACTCTGCAGGGCATCTGTTTCCCCTTTTGCCCCTCCTCCTGCTCATTCTCTCAATAAATAAATAAAATCTAAAAACAAAACAAAACAAAACAAAAAAAACTTCTACCAGAACCAGCTTCTAAACCCATATTTTCCCTGCTTGAAGTTGAATTTACTAAGTTACATCCCACAACTCACCATAATTTCTCTCTGCTCTTCCAGATTCTTCAAAAAATTAGAAAATTCACGTAAGGAAGCATCTACAAAGAGAAAGTTATGATTATTTGGTGGCCAAAGCAAAGGAAAGCAAATCATAAACCTCACCTTTACTTACCTATGCAGCGTTCATCATCTGTCTCTGCATCTCCGATAAACTCAAATTTAAAGTCTCTGAGTGAATGCGCAAACTTCCGCTGAGCTGCAGAAAGACCTAGAAAGAAAAACTTGATGGTTACCTGGGGCTTTAAGTCCAGACTCAGAAGAAATGTATTTCTCCTAAGGTCACTAGAGCTAGAGTTCTCCACCCAATCTGTGAGGAGGTACAACCCAACTGCTTTGCCAAGGGGCCCATTGCCCTTAATCTGGCACGCTCTGGGATGTTTCTGTCTTCACTTTTAGACTCTGGCACAGAACAGGTGCTGAAGAAGTGTTTACTCCCTCCCCCACCCTCTGCCTCCTCAGAGATGTGACTGTTCCACACTGTTCCCATTCCCCAAAGCTCTCTCCCTGTCTCTGAGCACTCAGGTCACAACATGCCCAATTCAAAAGTTCACGCTATGATTAGGGACACACACACCGGATGGTTTCTTCTAGAACTGGCTAGATGCCAAGGTTTCAAATATAAAAGTATCAAAGCTCAAAGTCAGCCAATCAGATGCCCTTAACTGACTGGCAAACTCTAGCCAGAGGAACCCAGAAGGATCAAAGAGTTTTCATAGAAGACAGCAGCATGGAGGTAACTAAAGGCCAAGCTTAAATGATAGATTCTATTCTGCAAAAGACCTATAGGTCTTCTTTTTTTTTTTAACTGAGGATTAATAGAAAGTAGTAAAAAATGCCACTGCAGGTTCATTTACCATAGCCAAGACGGAGAAGCAGCCTTAATGTCCATCGACAGATGAGTGGATAAAGAAGATGTGGTTTATATATACAGTGGAATGTTACTTAGCCTTAAAAAGGAATTCCTTAAATTCCTTAAAAAGGAATGAAATCTTGCCATTTGCAACAACATAGAGGGAACCAGAGGGCATTATGTTAAATGAAATAAGTCAGAGAAAGACAAATACCACACTACTTCATTTATATGTGGAATTAAAAAAAAAAAAAACAAATCAAACAAAAAGCAAAATAGAAAAAGACTCAGATACAGAGAACAAACTAATGGTTGCCCAAAAGGAGGGGGACGAGGGGGATGGATGAAATAGTGAAGGGAACTGAGAGGTACAATCTTCCAGTTATAAAATAAATAACACCAAAGGGTCTAAAGTATAGCATAAGGAATACAGTCAGTAATATTGTAATAACTTTGTATGGTGACAGATGGTAACTGGATTTACTGTGGCAATCATATCATAATGTATATAAATATTGAATCACTATGTTGATACCAATACAATTATTCCTCCATAAAAAATTAATAAGGAGAAGTACAAAGAAAAACCCTTCATAATGGAAAACCCTACTTCTAAAATAGGGTAACATTTATTTTATGGGCCACAGACCATGCGGGTAATTTTTTTTTTTAAATCTTACTCAATACTCATATATAAAACAAATACTATCTTCATTTTACAATGGGGCGCTAAAGCTCAGAGATGTTAAATAAGCTACAAAAAGTTGCACATTTACTACAATAGCAAAGGCTTGATTCTATCCCAGCTCTATTTGCACAAAGCCATCCCTGCCCAGGATACAATCCTGCCTCTAGTCTAAAGCACTTTCTAAGAAGCTGCTCAGTGACTCCTGTACTCCTTACACTTCCTGTTTCAGTACCGTGAATATCGACAGGCTGTGTTAAAGTTTCATGTCAAGCAAATTTTAAAAGTTGAAAAAAATAAAATGCAATCCAAAACTGCTGGTCAGAGTACTCACACAAACAATACTGACAAGAAAGGGAAGCCAAGAATGTAAAACACCGAGGGCTGCTTTTAATGAGATAGTAGAAGCAATTTTCTCGTTTTTATTTAGTCATTGACTAAACAAGGAATGAAAGCAAAAAATTCTTATTTTTACGTTAGAAAATGCTATTTCATTTTCTTTTCTTTTGCCAGTTTTTTACATCCAATTGTTAAGTACAAAGATTCCCCCAGTGACCTCCTGGATAAGCTGCTTTCTCTCATTTCTCCAACTTTCTAGTCATGTTCACCAACTCTTTCAGCTACTTTCATGGCTCGGTTTTGTTTCTTGATGTTTTTCTTAAAGAACTGTATTTTTTTTTTTAAGATTTTATTCATCTAGTTGTCAGAGAAGAAGTAGGTTCCCTGCTGCGCAAGGAGCCCAATGTGGGACTCAAACCCAGGACCCTTGATCACGACCCGAGCCCAAGGCAGATGTTCAACTGACTGAGCCATCCAGGTGTTCCAGAGGACTATATTTTTAGAACAATTTTAGATTCCCAGCAAAACTGGGCAGAAGGCACAAAGATCCCCTGCCCACACAGATGCATCGCCTCCCCTATTATCAACATCCCCTCACTAGAATGCATCTCTGAAACTTCATTCTTCCTCTATCTAATTCATGTTTAGCTTGCTCTGCTCAAATCCTTTTTCTCATTAAAATAAAGAAGAGACTGAAAGACAGAAATGTGAAAGGCTAAATCACAACACTTTTAGAGGATAATACAGAATTGTAATTTCTTACCCTTGGCATATGGAACAAAAGCACACACCATAAGGTAAGTTTTGATGGACTACAAGCATGGTGACAATTCTCCATGCCTCCTTGTAGGTACCTCTCTTTTTGATCTTACTCTGCAGCTCTGGGGGAGTCACTCTTCCCACCCCTCGAATCCAGGCTGGTCTTACGGGCCCACAAGATGTTGTCAAAGTGACATTGTGCTAATTGAGAGCCTTCATCTCACAAAACTTTGTATACCTCTGCTCAACTCTCTTGGAACCCTCTGCCTTCCATATCAACAAGCCCAAGCTAGCCTGCTGGCTTGTCCAAGATTTGTGGCCCAGTCTCCCCACTTACTGCCCTATCGGTAAGATGGCCAATCCACAAAAGCAGAACTTTCCTGCCCTCTAGAGCGTAGCCAATCCACATCAGCAGAGTCCAGACTGAAATAAACAAATGGCTGCTCTTTCAGCCACTAGGTTTGGAAATGATTTGTTACAAATAGATAATATAGAAAGATTAATGGAATTTGACTGTGTTAAACTTTAAAAATTTTTAAGACATAAAAGGAGTGAAAATAAGCACAGACCCAGCAGGCATAAATAACAGCTATAAGTCAATGAGGCAGAAATTCCAACAAAAAAATTGAACAAAACACTTGAATAGGCCCTTCACAAAAGGAACTGAAAGAAATCTAAATGGCCTATAACCACATGAAAAAGGTGATCAAATTCATTAGTGGTAATAAGTGAAAATGAAAATCTCAACATACCTCAATACACTCACCAGACTAGCAAAAATTAGTCTAGTAGGCCAGCCGTTGGTGTAATTCTGTACGTGGATCAAGAGAAATCCTTATATACTGCTGGTTAAGAGTGAAAATTGGGATACTGACTTTTTAAGTACTTTGGCATTTTCTAGTAAATTTGATGATATCCTACAACCCGAAAATTGTCCTTTTATGTAAATTCCCAAGATAAACTCTTAACACACATGCACTTGTAGACATATACTAGAAAATTCATAACAGAACAATCACAATAGTAGCCTAACACTGAAAAAAGCAAATACCAATCAACCATAGAACTGAAAATTATATTACACTCATACACTACAGGGTAAAAATAACTATAAATTCACACGTTGGCACAGATGACTCTCACAACCTGGAAAAGAAGTCACATACAAAAAATGTACACAGCATTGTTCTTCCATATAAAGTTCAAAACAAGTTACCTATATTTTGGATTGCATATATAGGTCACGAAATTACAGGAAAGCAAGTGAATCATTACCTCAAAAGTCACACAATTCTTACCCCTGGGGGCCAAGACAGACAGAAAATGACAAAGGAATCAAAGGTATTTTAGTTCATTACCTAGTGGTGAGTCTATAGATATTTACTTTATGGTTCTTGTTTACAATGTACATTTGTTTTATATACCTCTGTATTTTGGCCATAATTTCACAACTAAAAATAAAATTTTTTTAAACCATAGAAGAGTAAAACCTACCTCATAACCATTCCAAAGTAACTTAGTTTCTACTGTAATCCAAACAAACATCTAATTATTCTGACACCCTTAAATTGCTCCCTCTTCCTGTAACACTCCTTCCCCACCCCCATGGGCTGGCTCCCTCTGAATCCTGATGGCTCATCCCATTCAGTCCTCCTCCCTACCATCCTCTCCGAAACAGGGCTCCCCAGCCCTAAATCCCTCTCTATCCTATTGCTACTTTATTCTCCTTCACAGCACTGACTACCGGAAACTACTTTAATCACAAATTACTCAGCGTCACCTGTTTTCCCACTGTTCAGTATCCTGTCCTGTCCCTGAGGCAACAACTGACAGTCTCGTGCTTCCCTATCCCCCCAAACAGGGACCACAACAAGATCTTCCTTTTGCATTTCATGCACCTATGTCCAGATATTACTGGTGTGTGGGTTTATCGTTTTGATTTACTTTGTTATTCCATTTTGTTAATGTATATTTACTTATATAGTATACACATTTTATATATAAAATTCATATAATATATAAACACTGGCATAAATTATACTCTACCCCTCTGGAGCTGTTTCCTGCAGTATTGTATCCAAATCACCAGGATGAAGTATACTTTAAAGACCATGTTTCGGGGCACCTGGGCAGCTCAGTTGATGAAGCATCTGCCTTAGGCTCAGGTCATGATCCTAAAGTCCTGGGCGGACTCCCTGCTCAGCGGGGAGCCTGCTTCTCTCTCTCCCTCTGCCTGCTTCTCTCTCTCCCTCTGCCTGCCACTCCCCCAGGCTTCTCCCTCTCCCTCTGCCTGCCACTCCCCCTGCTTGTACTCTCCCTGTCAAATAAAATCTTTAAAAAATAAAATAAAATAAATAAAGACCATGTTTCCCATGGCCAGGGCAGGATGTTCTCTAGAAACTTAAAACTTAAAGGCATCAGTTTTTTAACATTTCATCATACCTAATTTCACTTTAGTTTAAAAGGTTTGTAATAGCAGATTAAATTTGGGTTCATTTGCACAGCTAATATATTTCTTCCTATGTAAATGCTTTTCTTTCTTGTTAAGTGCTAAGTATTATAGTCACATTAATACTTTATTTTAAAAAAATCATTCCTCTTCTCTGTTGACTTCCTCCTGGTATTACTGGAGTTCATTATGCAAAATTTTAATTGTGTAAAAATTTGACCATACCAGGGGCGCCTGGGTGGCTCAGTTGGTTGGGCGACTGCCTTCGGCTCAGGTCATGATCCTGGAGACCCAGGATCGAGTCCCACATCAGGCTCCCTGCTCGGCGGGAAGCCTGCTTCTCCCTCTCTCAGTCCCTCTGCTTGTGTTCCCTCTCTCACTGTGTTTCCTTCTGTCAAATAAATAAAATCTTTAAAAAAAAAATTTTTTTGACCATACCAAACTCCATTCCTTTTAAGAATCACAAATTTATCACATTTCCATTGTGTAGTGCCTTTAATTTTATTCTCCCATGTAGTTTACACTTCCATAGCGATCTTCTGCCTTTTCAAACATAACAAAAATCATAAGACAATTCACCATATTCAGGACAGTCCATCAAACGAGCACAAAGATGCTCTGTGCAAAAGATAATGTTGTCTTTCCAACATCACTGCACATGAATCCCAACCAGCCTTTAGTTCTCAAGTTACAAAACCTGGCAACATTCCTCTACTGGGAGGAGGACAGTGACTGAGCGCCCACTCCATGCTAACTGACTTACAGATACTAGTTCACCTACTCCTTATAACCAGCCTGGAGAGTTAGGCCTTGGTGTCACCTTCTTTCACAAATGGGCTAAGTTCAGAGATCGACTAGTGGCTTGATCATGGGCACAGACTTCTTCAGATTGCCAATAGTAAGTGCTGGAGGCAAAGGATCAATGCCAGTCTCTCAAGCTTCTACCAAAGTCCTTTCCATCATATCATTTCGACTTTCAGAAGACAGAACGTTATTCCTTTGCCAGGATCTCGCCCACTTATCTGAGCAGCATTAATGAAGATTTGTAACTAACAGGAAAGTTCACATACACCGGGCTCCATGCCCCCGTCCTGTCCTGCTGACTAATCCCTGACCACTGAGATTGGAGTACCTTCAAGGTGCATACCAAAAAGCACATCAAATGTAAAAGAATTCATGTGATTTGCACTCTTTCAAATGAACTTGCCCCTTCAGAGTCACTCAGACTAGAATTTATAGGTCTTCAAGCTGCAGACAAGTAGAAGAAAGCCTGGGCAATAAAACTCTTTCCAGGTTAAGAGTCATGTGAGAGATGAGGAGTTCTACTGGAGAACTGGTGGGTGTGAGATGTAGGGCACCATGTGAAGAGATGTGACCACAGTTTCAATCCAGGCTCAGAGAGCCTCCAGACACTGACCCAAATTGCCACTGCTCACCCTTGGGGATTTTAGAGATGAGAAAATTATTTTTTTGTGGAATACCCACCCATCAAGAGTTTTCAGTCAGGATGATGGACTCTGAGTCACACACACAGACAGTTAGAAGGAGGTGAGTGGGAAGCCTCTCTGTCCAGCTTGCTCCAGTCTTCCTACGCTTCGAGGCAGCCTTCTGCACGCAGTACAATCACGGAAGTGACAGGTCTCGCTCTGGGGATAAAGGCCATAACTACCTCTCCAGCCACTTCCCACACCATCGAGCAAGCGTGAACAGGGCCGCTTGAGGAAATGTGGCAGCTTCTGTACTTCTTGGCTTGAGAAGAAGAATCAAGCGGCAAATAAATGTGTCTTTCTTACTCATGAAAACTGAAATACAATACTCTGCACACACCTTACTGGGTTCTAAATTGGCCCCCCTTTTTTTAAATAGGCAAACTGCTCCTAGATGTTCACATTCCTTTGCATGTAGAGACCCAAGTAACTGGTTATCAAATATGCAAACGTTCTGCCAAGAGAAGCTCTGCCACCCTTTCTGCACATCAAAACAGGTACCAAAATTCTTCCACATTTTATTTAGAGAGGAACAGGGCACAGACTCTAAGAACTTTCATGCCAGATTCATGCCAAGGAAATAATGCCGATGTTAATCCAACCTAACTTGGCAACGAAACAAAATTCCTCTAGGCCTGTAAATTGGCTTCATATTTTCCTTCATGTTTTCCAGATTCACACAACTGGCAGCAGCACTATATTTAAGAACAGCATGATGGCCTCTCCACATGAGTCAAATGATAAATAACTCACTTTGTAGATTTTGTAAATGATGCAGACATCTCATGAGCCCGAAATGCATTACTGGGCTAGTCAAGGCCTGAAGGCCAAATCACAGGCTGTTCTATGAACAGCTCAATGGCCAGTCCCATCTCTGGAACTGTTACAGGAAGGCACTCCTGGCCCTAACTCTCCAATTCCAGCCCAACTGCAGTGTGTATAGAGTGACATCTTCTTAATTAGAGAAAAAGCAGCTTCTAAAGTCACTAGAATATTCCAGATCTGAACTGACAAACCTAGGGGGTAGAGGAAAGTAAGAGGAGTTCTCAAAGATACATATGCCTCAGAACAAATGCATAAACCCGGAGTACAAGATCCAAGATGCAATATGGCACATAACAGACAGCCAGATGCTGTTAGCCAATATAATAACGAACAATACTTAAGAAAGGAGTGAGCTGAATGCTGCAAAGAATCCCATAGGCAGGTCCACACTGGAGACCACCACCCAACCTTCGCCACAGCTCATTCCAAACTTCAACTATCCCGCACAAATTCAGCAAATGCAAAGAGGCTATGCAGGCTAGGTTCTGTGTACAGACAGAATCCCTGTCACTTCAGCCTATCAGATGAGCAGGCCACTCTGGCAATCACCTGGCCTACCAGCTTGCAAGCTGTCCTTGGCCACAGATTCAGTTGTTCAAAGAAAACCTTATTTATGGTGAGAAGAGAAAAATTAGCAGACAAGTATTTGTCTTCTGCTGCTGCTGTAACTAATCACCACAAATGTAGTGGCTTAAAAACAACACAAATTTATTCTTACGGTCTTGGAGGTCAGAGGGCCAAAGTCGGTCTCACTGGGATGCATCCCTTTGGGAGGCTATGGGGAAAGCCTTCTCCAGGTTCTAGAGGATGCCCAAATCCTTGGCTCAGAGCCCCTGGCCTCCAATCATATCACTCTGACCTCTGCTTCCATCACACATCCTCTCTGATTCTTTTAAAGCCTACTGTCATTACAGTGGGCCCACCATCCTAACCCAGGATAATCTTGTCACCTCAAGGCTTTTAATTTATTAATTCCATCACCACGGTCTCTTTTGCCAAATAAAATAACATATTCACAGGTCCCAGGAATAGAAAGAGACCTCATTCTGCCAACCATACCTTATATGTCAGGTACTTTACATTTATTGATTGCTTTAAGGACCACAACCACTGTAAGAGACAGGTATTGTGATTATGCCCACTTTACAGAGAAAAAAACTGAGTCACACAGAGATTAAGCAATTTGCCCAAGATTATACAACCAGTGATCAGTAGAATCAAGAGATAATCAAAGCTGCTCAGATGGAGGTAAGATAAAGATCCCATTCAACTGGTCCCCATCTCCCACAAAGGGCTTTCTGATGACAGCACACCCTGCAGAAAACCCAATCTGAAAATCACTCAAAGTCTCCCACCTTCACTATACAGTTGGGAAATGAAAGCATAACTTTGAGCAACTAGTTCAATTTCACATACCTAGTTCAAGGAGAGCGCTAACTAGAATCCAAATTTTAGTACAGAATCCCAGTTTGAGGCTAACCTGGTGGTGCACCTGTTAGGAAGGAGAATTAGCCCCAGACAAAGGCAGAATGCATGCATGCGCACACGGGAAGGGGACTGAGGTGAAGTGCTTAAGTATGAAAAAGAATAATGACTCCAACACACTCCCAAGGTCCACCTTCTCTGATTATAATCCATAGAGAATAAGAATGGCTAAGGGGCCAAAAAGCATTATAATGACAGGGCTGCATGCTGACATTTGGATAGCTTGAAATTTTCAGGAAGTACCTAAATCTGAGCATCAAAAACTGATGGTGCCATAGACTTATTTATTTGCCCCCCCCTTTTGTTACAATTTTAATCTGAATCTCTCAAACCCTTCAGTTACCAATGGTCCCCCCTCCTCCCTACGGTCTTCTACTAATCTGTCCCACATATATAAAATATCTGTGTGGCCCCTGGAGGCACTGGGATTCCAAGTTCTGGCCTAAATTAAAGAACTTCAGCAGGGAACATCATCTTAGAGACAATCTAGACTAATAATCCTGTTTTAAAGATGAGGAACCAAAGGCACAGTATACTAAAGGCAGTGAGGTTTATGAAAAGGAAACAGGCAGAGCTGGCTTGAAATGTTGGCTCTGCCATATCCCAGGTGTGGTTTGGGCAAGACCCACAGTATGTATCAGATTTCCCATCTATAAACTGAAAATACCCAGAGCATCCCATCTAACATGCGACCCCTCACTTTCTCTTACTAGAGCAATATGCTTGAGCCAGAGCCTTCACTTCCTACACCGGCAGGTTTTGTGGCACATAACCCTACCCAAACTTCCCCAGGGCTAACTTAATAGGTAGAGAGTTGACCTAAGAACAAACCCCACAGGCCAGCCAGAGACACAGACACATGGAACTCGTATATACGGAACAAAAGAAATGAAATAAAGGCCACAAAATGTCAATCTGGTGGGTTTACAAAAGGATACATGGATGGTCATTAGTCTATCCTTGCAGCTCTTATAGTAGATAGTCATAAAATAATTAGCACAAAAGAATAAAATGATCACAACGCATTAAAATGAGAGAAACAAGGACACCCACACAGACCTGAATCAATGAACCATTTCATTGTCCCTTGTCCCATCTACTCTCCTCTCATTCCTATACTTCCAGAAATCCAAGTGGCCCAAATTCCAGTGTTCCTTTCTCAGCATCTCATTCCTTATTCTATGCATCCACATTCTAGTCATGTTGTGTATTTATCCAAATATTTGCCAGGCAGTCTTCTAGACACATAGGGTACTACAATAAATAAAGCACACCAACTGGGGTGAGAGTGGGTGACAGGCCAATGTGGGATGGGGGAGTAGAAAGGAAGTAGAGAAGACAGATAATAAAACGTAAACTGCATAGTCTGTTGGGAAAAGGTAAGTGACATGGAGAAAACTGAAAAGAAGTTAGGGAAATGGGAATGCCTGGGGAGAGGCTGGGCAGATCTGAGCCGATGGGATAGAAAAGATGGCACCAAAGCAAAGACCTGACTGATGCAAGGAGCAAGACACACAGACAACTGCCTTTCCAGACAGAGGGGAGAGTCATGCACAGACCTGCTGAAGCCAACGGAGGGAGCAGCAGAGAGAGCAACAGATCAGGGGGCAAAGATCAGGGGGGCCAGTACAGAAAGGACTTGAGTTTCAATTATGAGTAAGATGGAGAGCTTCTGGAAGGTTCTGAGCAGAGGAGGGTCATAATCAAACATTTAGCAGCATAACTCTGGCTTCTGTGCTGAGAACAGACTGAAGGTAGACAAGAAGGGCAACAGGGAAACAGTAAGGAGGCCACTGCCTTGACCCAGGGAGAGATGACAGTACCTCTTTAAAGAATTTTTGGAAACTGTGCCTACAACTGGTAAGATTCTGCGATCTCAACCTAGTGAGCTGAGAGATCTACATGCAAAAACTTCCCCAAGGACAGCAACCACTTTTGAAACTTCTTGGCTTCAAAGCCAAGAAAGCCTGTTTTATGAGTGCTTAAAATTAGTAAAGTATTCTTGCTCCCCGCCCCCATTCATATATTAGAGTCCTAACCCTCAGGATCTCAGAATGTGACCTTATTTGGAAAGCAGGTCTTTACAGGTACAATCAATCAAGTTAAAACCGGATCCATTAGGGTAGGCTCTCATCCAATATGACTGGTGTCCTTATCAAAAGGGGAAAGTTGGACACAGAGACACACATGAAGGGAAGACAAGGTGGAGACACAGAGAAAGATGGCCATCAGTAAACTAAAGAGAGTGTTCCAGGCCACTGTGGGGGAAACCTCTCACTGCCCCCACAACCAGCCTGCAGACATGTCAGTTCTGGATCTCCAGCCTTCAGGACAGGAGACAACAAATCTGTCACATAAACCACCCAGTCTATGTGGCATGGCAGTCCTAGCAATCTAATATATCAGGATTCTTTTTTTTCCCCCCCTTTTTAAGAAAAATAAGGTAACCTTGGGGTTAAAAGCAATATAGGCATAAGAACACTATTGTTAAGTATTGTTCTTACAGATCAGGAGTTTAAGCTCTGTAGCAAAACAATATTATTCAAACATTCTGGTCACTGAATATAGTACACCGGCAAACAAAGTGGTTTCCAAAATCTCCTAAGAACGGGGAGACACAAAGAAAAACAAAACCACAGACGGGATCATGTCAAGACAAGCTACCTTGTTAACCACAGTATATGCTTAAGGCCCAAAGTAAATAGGAGTAGGGCATGAGGTGTCAGATGTTCATCTGGCTAATGACGGTGAGCTGTCCCGCTCTCCTGCCATCGCAGGATCACCATGTCACAGTCACATGGAAGAGAAACTTAGTTGCCAGCCAAAGCTAAGCATTACTATGTAACTGTCATTCCTCTCAAATGCTTTAACCATTTATTTCCTTTAAAGTAATTTTTTTTTAAGTAAAACAGGACTCATTATAAGAGGAAGCTAAAACCTTTTCATTAGTGTCCCAAGATAAACCAGGATCACAAGAGCTAAAAGAAATGCCCCATGACTCACATCACTCACTCGGCACAGCCCAATGTGTCATACAAACACCAAGATGTGACAGTTGCCCTAAGGAGTCCGTGACCTCCATCGGAGCGAGATCATCATGATGTCACATAACGCATACGCACGCACTGAGGGGTCCAGATTACACACTCCTCAAGAATTTCATGGAAGACAAACTCAAAAAAAAAAAAAAATCTGAAAGTCACCGGGTAAGTATATCATGGAACGGGCAGCTTGAACAGGGTCCAAATAAGTGATTTAAATTTATATCACTGTAAACCACAGAGGAGACGGTCCAGATAGTAGTAACAAAATGAGGGGACTCCTTCCAATGGGAATGAGAAAGACTATCTATACTGCACCACCTCTATAAAGTAGGGCTCTCTGAATACAAGAAATAAAGATGCAAATAATGAGAATACAATAGCAAAGAACCCAGAAAAAGGAGGTAAACAATGTGTCCCAACAGAGGGCTCATAGCATAGCCCACCACGGGGTCTCCTCTCTGGACCACTGCCATTAACACAACTTGGCTTCTGCGTGTTTACTTTTTTTCCTCTCTCATTTTCTTTGAAGTGGAGCTCTTAACTGCCTTTTTCTCAAATTAAAAATTTCCCAAATTAATTTAATTTCCCAAATTATTTCCCAAATTAAAATTCTCAAGAGAATCAAACAGGTCTGGCTCATTTTCCCCCCCACAGAAAATCATGAAATAACTAGCTGTCTAGTGTTCCACCTCAAGCAAGTCAGCCAGCTCAGGGAGAAGAGAGGAGGGTGGCCATGTGGTCTTCAGAGACCTTTCTCAGGGGGAGCTGTGAGCAAAGCCATTTTTCCTTATAGGAGCTATGAAGTAATTAGCAAATGCCCAGAGTGACAATTTGGGTATAAAACCAAAGAGGACAAAATACTTCCTTTAAAGGTCAAAACTATTTCTGAAGACTTTACTATGTTAACCATAAAATTCCATAAAATGCCCCTAAACACAGAAACCAGTCCATGTGAGAAATTGCAGTAGGCAGGGCAGGAGTCTACAAGATGGGTCATTTTTTTTTTTTTTTTAAGATTTTATTTATTTGACAGCGAGAAACACAGCGAAAGAGGGAACACAAGCAGGGGGAGTGAGAGAGGGAGAAGCAGGCTTCCCATTAAGCAGGGAGCCCGAAGTGGGACTCGATCCGGGGTCTCCGGGATCATGACCTGAGCCGAAGGCAGTTGCTTAACCAACTGAGCCACCCAGGCGCCGCCGAGATGGGTCATTTTAACCTAAAAAATTATGTTCAACATAAAGAAGTTTTAACACTCCTAATGGACTAGAAAATGGGTTCAAATCCAGTGCTTCCAAATGGTTTGAATGTGTGCAGCAACTATGTAATAGTCACGTAGCACATCCTATGTGCCCGTAGCACCAAAGAAGTACTTTGCATGTATTAGCCCATTTAACCCTCACTATGCCCAGTTAGGCAGGCTTTTTTCTACTGTATTTTAAAGACAAGCACCAGAAGACACAAACCAGTCACAATGAGTTAGATGGCAGAGCAAGGATTTGAACCCTGGAGCCAGCTTTCCATCTAAATGGTCACAATACACCACTGCCTCCCCACAGGGAAAACTACACAGGCCACAGATGGGCCACAGATCCTTTCCTTACGATGCTCTTATAAAATATATATAAATCATCAAAATGTCTTGATTTTGTTGGAGCATTAGAGGAGAGATCAAGAATTTTTTTTTTCAAGGTTGTGTGGGCATCTGCAAACACTGTGGAGGACAAGCTGGCCTCTGGACCACAGGAGCTCACAGAGGGACCCACACCGTTCCCGGGAGGTAAACAGCTTTGGCCTCATTGGGCTCTACAAGTCAGACTGACCACATCCGAGGCATGAACACAGAGGAGCTCGGCGACCAATGGGGAGGCAAGACTGGGAGCTCCTGGACAGGGTCCTCTAAGCAGGGCTGGAAGTGGACATGCTCCAACTATGGAATTTCTACCAACACCACTGCAAGTGGGCAATACGGGGCATAGGCAGATGGAAAGGCTCTCACACTGAAGGACTTCGAAGACAAGGCTATGCCTCCAGCTCCTGGCCGTAGTCCTGCGGGGGTAGCTGGAGACTGGGCCCTGAGTCTGGTTCTGGGGGGGGCCCAGAGGGTTATCACAGGGGGGCGCAGCCGCCACCTTTGCCTGGCCCACCAAGGCCATTGCCCCTTCATGCTGCTCCCCAGAGAGGCAGCCTTCATAGCCGGTTGGGGCTTAGGCTTGGTCTCACACTGTGCAATGATTTCTGGGAAATTTTGCCATAGTGTTGACATTGTTTTCAGGATTTCCAAGAGTTCTATCTTTTCATAGTGAAATGAATTTTTTTTTTTTTTTTTTTTTAGTTCTGGGGGAAAAAATGGTTTTGTGGACAGCCCCTAGGAAAGGAAAGTTGGCCAAGAAGAAGGGCAGGATAAGAAAGCTATGCAGAGGAACCCACAGCCAACAGGAAGAAGGAAAGAGCAACTGGAAAAGCCACTCTTAGAGAAAATGAGTACCAGCGGGCAGTCAGGTCTATGAGATCTGTTTCTTGGTTTCATGCTTCCTGAAGGGCAAAGTCGACATATACCAGGACCCCAGAGAGCAGGATCCATGCAACCAAGACCTCTTAGGGCAGACAGACACAAGTCTGAGGCTCTCCTGAAAACTAGCCATGTTCAAAGAGGAAAGAGATCTGGACACCTGGGTGGCTCAGTCGGTTCACTGTGTGCCTTCAGCTCAGCCATCATCTCAGGGTCCTGGATCAAGTCCCACCTTGGGCTCCTTGCTCAGCAAGGAGCCTGCTTCTCCCTCTACCTACCACTCCCCCTGCTCCCGCTCTCTTAAAATAAATAAATATTAAAAAAAAAAAAAGAGGAAGGCGGTGTTATATCAATAAATAAGACACATGGTCAACCTGTAAATTAACTGAAAGCATGAAAAAAGTATAGAAGTTCACATCTAACAGTTGAAAAGTCCTCCCACCCCATCTTAACCAATGATTCTTTTTATGTTCTAATTTTCTGTATTTTCAAAATATTCCTCATTTGGCATAAATTACTTTTAGAATCAAGGAAAAAAATAAGTTAAAGCCAAAACAAAACAGAAGCCTGGATGGGTGTGCCTGTGTAGCTCAGTCAGTTAAGTCATCTGTCCTCCCCTGAGGCCATGACCCGGGGGTCCTGGGATCAAGCTCATCGGACTTCCTGCTCAGTGGGGAATCTGCTTCTCCCTCCCCCTGTGCCTCTCCCCCTGCTTGTTCCTGCTCTGTCTCTCTCTCTGTGTGTCAAATGAATAGGTAAATCTTTAAAAAGAAAAAAGGAAGGGAGGGAGGGAGGAAGGAAGAAAAGAGAAACAGGAAGGAAGGGAGGGAGGGAAGAAAGAAGGGAGGGAGGAAATATTTGGGGGAAAAAAAAAGAATGGATGATACGTGATCATCAGGAGAGACTAGGTATAAGACAACATGGCTGTGATGGTAAATTTTATGTGTGAACTTGACTGGACCACAGGATGCCTGGATATCACACGAAATATTATTTCTAGGTGTGGCTGGTAGATGTGTCTAGAAGACACCAGCATTTCAGTTGGTAGACTGAGCAAAGCAGATGGCTTTCCCCAATGTGGACTGACATCACCCAACCACTAATAAACACACATTTAAAAAAAACCAAATTCATTAGTAATGAAAGAAAATCTGTATAGCTTTTCACCTGACAGTCAATATGATTTTAGGAAAACGCAGCATTTGCAAGCATATGGGTAAATAACCTTTCATATATTGGTAGGGGAGAAGAAAATGAAGAATCTGCAACCACTGCTCAGAGTTCCTCCTTTCTTCTTTCCCCTAAAACAGGAAAGAACGCAAACAACCTGCCATGGCAGTCAACCCATTTCTTTTATACCTATAAAAAGATAATATATCTGCAACATTTTTAGAGAAAACGCTCAGATGGCCAACACAACTACTGTTAATAGCTGAGGTCCCAACCTCTGAAAATTTGATGAACTTTACAAAGTAAGTGAGTTGTCCCTCAGAAAAGCTTCATCACAAAGCTCCCTAGCCTGTAACACAGCACAGTGATTGAGAGCACGGGTTCTGGACGATGTCCAGACAGACTGGGGCTCACACACTAGTAGCCCTAGGGACCAGACGGGTGGCCCTGAGCAGACAGACAACCCTTCCAAGCTCCAATTTCTTCACCGACAACTTGGGAAGGATACTGGTTTTCATATAACAAATTGCCATAAAGGAAAAGAATGAATCAAAAGATTACTAAGTTATCTTTTCTGGATAATAGAATGGTGAAACCAATTTTTTTAAAAGGGGAAGTCAAGAAAGGAAGCCGAGAAGGTGAAGGAACAACTGCATTTTAGGTATTTCACAA